>RCUC01172700.1:0-13862 GCA_003697995.1 Taxidea taxus jeffersonii
GGCCAGCACTTCTTAGCTTGACCCATGCTAGCAACGCTTGTCATCATCCTTGGCTTCCGGAGGTGAGCCCATGGCTCCCTGTCCTCTCCTGCCCACCCAGCATGGCTGGCCTGTGGATCTAGCCATCTGGCTTGCCAAACGCCCCTAGTCCCACATGCCGGGGAGGCATGTGCCTCATGGGCCGGGGCCAGTCTTGCAGACATGGCTGCTGGACAAGGCCATAAAAAAAGTGCCCACCTTCTCTGGCTTGGGACAGAGTGCTGGCAGAGGGGCAGTGCTGTCTGGGCCCGTGTGCTCCCCACAGAGCAGCTGGCCCACTGCCCTCAAGGACTCCTGCCCAGGGCCTGCCCACCAGTCACACAGCCAAGCCCAGCCCTCGCCCAGCCCACCCCAGGCTGGCCATGACGGCTGAGTTCTCCTTCACCTCCTCCCCGAGGGCTGGGTGAGTGGCTGTAGAGTGCCAGGCCCGTACCAGGCTCGGGGTGAATCTGCCATGAGCGAGGCAGACTTAGTCCCTGTGCTATGCAGCTGACAGCCAGCAGAAAGGGGTCAGGTTAAGAAACAATACTTTCTATTAATTTTACCCATTTGTCTATGGGCTTTCCCACGAGGTTCTACCACCTTCCCTGAGGCTCCAAGGAGGCTCTGGGCCTTGGTCCAATGAAAAGGAAACTTTCCTTTCATACAGTTAATAAACCATTGAAACATTTTGGGAGGGAGTCTACCCTCTTGGGCTGCTATAAATTCTCGCAGCATCCCGCACGGATGTTGGCTGCTCACAGAGGCTGCTCCTCTGGGTGGCTGGCCCTTTCTGAGGGAGCTGACCTGGGCTGCAGGGGCTCTGAACTCTGGAATACAGGCCTGAGCCTGAAAAGGAGCACTGTACCCCAAGAGGCAGAGCCGGGCTGAAGGGAACAGTCACACTCTCCCTGCGCTGGCCAGAAGCCGCTGAGGGGTCCGTACCTCGTAAAAGGGGCGGGGGAAACAGCCCCTGGCTGGCCCATAGCAGCATTCCTGGAAGTTTCCACTGGCTGCTGTGAAACGCTCGCTGAGCCAAGCTCCAAAATCCTTCCCCATCCCGACTTTTTCCGATGGCCCTGGACTCCAGGTCACAGTGGGGGAGCCAGCCTGCTCTTCCTCTGTGCCCACCCCCTCCCCGCCCTTTTTAACTTTCCACGGGGACCAAATCCACAAATGTGGAGGCAGTGGGTGCGGGGCGAGTGTCAAAACCGGGGGGTGTTACGCATTTCATGAGGCCTCCACTTAGTTCCATGGGGGGCTCAGTAGAAATATGGCCATTTGTCCATATTACACTTCCTTAAACATAACTGCACACCCATCTTTCCCTTGCAGCCCCTGGAAGGAGGGTGCCGGCTGGTTGTGGGCCCTCCCCTGGGGACCTCTGAGGACGTGCTTCGTGGCCTGTTGTAGACAGACAGGCTTCAAGTCCACTAACTCCTCAAAATCTGCAGCTCCTCCTCCTCCCTGCCATTCTCCCGCCTCTCCCCTTTTCCAGCTGCGACCGACTCTGGAAGAGTTACCATCTCTGTTTGGTCTCTACTTCTAGCACCCAACGGCTCTACCCAGATGCTGAGTGACAGTCACCATCCGGGGATGAAGTCCACCAGGCTCTTCGCACTTGTATTTGATCCCACCCGACCCCCATCTGAGCCGGAAGGATGGGCCAGGGAGAGGAGGACAATTTTTGGATTATCTGTACATTAGAATGTCATCCGGTGTTCTCTACTCCACAAGTTTTCCTTAATAATCCTAGTCTAATAAAGCATGGGGTATCATTTTCATGGAAAATGGTGTCTCTCAAGGTCAAGTGAAACCTAGAAGTCCCAATGTCTGATTTTGCTGATGTGCCTTCCCTCCGCCATGGAAAAAGATCTCCCCTGTGACCAAATGGGTGCCTTTGGGGCACGCAAGGAACAGAGGTCAAACATGCTCAGGGCTGGCAGTACAGACAGCAAGAGGGCGGGTGGGCCACCTGCAGGGACTCAGCCCAGGCCACCACGGTGCCACCAAGCCTCCCAGCTGCTGGAGCCTCTGGCAGAAGGGGAAAGCACTGGGGATAGCACATGGGTGGGTAAGGGCGTCCCCAGCAAGGACCGGTTCCAGGCCGTACTGCATGGCCTTGTTCACATGTCAGGCATACTGCAAGTCTCAGTAAATACGTGCTGCCTCAGCATTCAGAGGGCAGAGGCTGTAGTCCATTCCTCTGGCTGCCTGGGGCCATGCCAAGCAGGCTGCTCACCCAGCCTTGCACTCTGGGTCCTGCCACATGATGCCCAGAGATGAGGCCCACCTGCCCCGGAGGGTGGGGAGGCACATTACTGAACCTAACAGCCCCACAGTCTTCTAGACACTGTCACCTCCACCCCCAACCCACTTCTCACCCTCCTTCCACTCAGGGCAAATGAGGGCTGGCCTTGCAAGCAGCCCCGGGGCCCACAGGCCCCTCCCCTTTCTCTGTACAGAGGAGTGGTGGGCCGGAGGTCTGGTCCCAGCCTCTCCCTCTTATAAGTGCCATAGCTTGTTAAGTCCCCAAGGAGGTCTGGTGGCAGATGCCAATGAGGGAAGCAGCCCTGACTGACCCAGCTGTCTGCAGGGCAAAGGGAAAGTGGAGAAACGGCTAAGGAGGCCAGGGTTCTGGCTGCTGGGCAGACCTGTCTGGGCAAGGTGACCCATCTCCTAGGCCTCCTGCATGCTGGGGTCCAAACTCCTCCCAAAAGGTCCCTCCTGTCTGTGGATCGTGGAGAAACCAGGCAACTCATTCCCTCTCCCTGGGCCTTGTGCTATCTGGGCAGCTTACTCTTGAGTCCCCGCTGTAAATGGAGTGAGGAGCCCAGACTCAAAGGGAGACTGGTGGGAAGACCCAGGACAGGCTCAGGGGAGCGGGGGAGGGGGTGGTAGCGGTCATCCTCATGATTTCTGACACGCTCCGCTCCAGGGGCCGCTCTTGGCAGCTGCTCCCGAGAGCTCATGATACGGCAAGCACTCCTCAAAAACCCTTCGGGGTGGGAGACTTCGTCATCCCCATTCTTCACATCAGGAAACCAAGGCACGGTGCTATTAAGCAACTTGCCTGAAGTCGCACAGCTTATAAATGACAAGCCAGGGCCGTGAACTGAGGGGGCCCAGCTTCAGAGTTTGGGCTAAAGCACCAGGAGCTGCACCTTTGCTCTGTCCCCATGGTGAACGAACAAGGTGAGGCCTGGCCTTCCTCCTCCCCCTGCTCCAGCCATGCCTGAAGGTTACCAGCCATGTAACCCCAGGAGGCCTGTGTGTCCCCCACCCAAAGCCCAAACTTAGGCTAAGTAGAACCTCGTGGATCTCTGTTCTTATCTACCAGAAGACACCTCTGTCCTGTCCAGGTTACCCGGCCCAGTGGCTCCAGATTAAATGAGCAGAAGCAATGGGAACGAACAACCCCCCCATGTCACCCAGCAGCTCCTCAGACCATCAGGCCACCCTCAGAGGTGGCTCCCAGGCCTCAGATGCCCCCAAACCCCACAAAGCAGTCCCTCACCTGACTGGACACTTAGGTTTGGAATTATCACGAAAGTCACAATTTTGGCTACAAAAAGGCAATGTTATATGGACAAGAGGGATGAGAAACCACTCGAAAACTTGAATTTCAGACTCTTTTTTTCACTGGGGGCCGTGTCACTCAGCATAAGCGATCAATTCCCAAACACGCCATGGAACTCACCCCATTCCCTGCTCATGCCCCACCCCTCACAACACGGGGCTTGACTACTGTCTCCCTGAACCACAGTGACAGGAAGCACAATTCAGACCTCATTGGGGCGCCTGGGTGGCTCAGTGGTTTAAGCCTCTGCCTTCGGCTCAGGTCATGATCTCAGGGTCCTGGGATCAATCTCTGCATCGGGCTCTCTGCTCAGCGGGGAGCCTGCTTCCCCCACCCCTCTGTCTGCCTGTCTACTTTGATCTCTGTCAAATAAATAAATAAAATCTTTAAAAAAAAAATTCAAACCCCACGCCTGGACACAGTCACCCCTCATCTAACACTGTCTACTTCCAAGGTCACAGCCTTCACCTGCCAGCCATGGGGGAGCTTCATGGGGGACGAGGTCACAGGAGACCCAGAAGTTTCATCATCAAAGTCACACCCAGTTATCAGGTCACCTTGGAGGGCTTGGAGGGTTTCTGAACCACCTTCTTCTGCTGCTGTCACTGGTGATTTCCAGGAAGCCATAGCCCTGGTCATAGGAAATAGTGCCCTTAGGAACATTCCTGCTTGCTGCTGAACGTATTCTGTTGTTTCTCTAGACTGAGGCCTGGCACACTCAGCTTCCTGCCCACTTCTGTAAATAAGGTTTTATTGCCATGCCCACCTGTTTACATACTGTCTATGGATGCTTTCTGGCAAGGATGGGGTTGTATGGTTGTGACAGGGACTCTCTGGCCCACAAAGCCTGATAGGTACTGTTAAGAAAGTTTGCAGACCCTTGCCCCAGACTCTATTCACACACTCATCCTCGGCACGTGACCCCTGGGCTGGCCTATGTCACCGAGGTTGACAAGAGCACACACAGACTCGACAGGACCCATGGGGTGCACACCCCATCCAGAGGCCAAGTACTAAGCTTGGACAGAGCAGGAGGGTATGCTGGGAAGAACCGAGGGGTCTGGGCGGGTGAAGGGAGGGGTGAGCAAAGGCTAAGAAGGACTTCACCAGGCAAGCAGGCGAGGAGGGTGCTGGGGCCAAAGGATCAGTGAGCACGGAGGCCAGAAGTGGCAGGGAAAGAAATGAACAGGAGGGACAGAGCAAAGGAGGGCCTTGTGCAGGAATGAGGAAGGGCCTCATGGAAGCAGGAGATGGGGTAAGGGGCTGCCGGCCATGCCAGGTGGCCTTGCCTTCAGCCTTAGAGCACAGGATGGTGTTGGTGGTCCTAGGCTGAGTGGGGAGCAGACCCCTCTGGCTGCCACACGGGGATGTTCTGGGGAAGGCCTGCATGGCCTTGGTTAGGCGTGTTAAGAGGCCTAACCAGACATACCCACGAGGTATGAACCGCCAGCACCCGGCGGTAAGTCAAGTGGTGGAAGGGAGAAGGGACAGGATGGCACCACAAGAGAGGTGAGAATGGGCTCCAGAGAGGACAGGTTAAGTGTGAGGCCCCTCTGAGGGCCCGGTGGGGGACCAGAGCCAGCAGCAAGGCTATTTTGCTTTGCTGACACCATCTTCACTGCTGGGGGCAGAGTGGGGGACACAAGGGGGGAGAGCAATGGACCCATAAGCCCCTGGGTCTCAGACAGAATCAGGGGCACGAGGATGTCAGGGACACCGCTGAAGCCCCCTGGAAAGCAGCCTGGCCCCTCGGTGGTTGACAAAGAAAGGACAGCCCAGCACAGGGGACCAGACAGGGAGGAGGATGATAGAGGTGTTGGGGACCGAAACCAAGAGCACGAGGGAGGCCAGCTGCAGCTGGGGCAGGGAACTGTTTCCAGCCTGACTTGGCTGCCTGAGCTCTCCAGAGGAAAATCCTCCCGAGAGAGGCTGAACAAGGGCATCTTACTCGAACCGTCATTTTCCTGCTCAGGGGACAGCAGACACTGATCTGTCCCCTGTCAAGTCAACATTAACAGGCGAGCGGCTTCTCTCACTCACAGTTCAAGACGTGTAAGACGGTTCATGTAACACCCTGAAGGGCCTTCTAAGTGGGGTCTAAAAATAACCGGTTTTAAAGTGACAGGCTTGTATTTTTAGTCCCCTAAGAACCTGAGTGATGCTCAAAGAAGCCGCACCAAAATGCCAGTCCTCAGCCACATGTCTGGCACCCAGGGCCCCCAACTCCAAGTGGGAGACAACACAGCACGGGGGACATTTCCACAGACACCATGGTTCCGTACCTGACGGCCTTAAACGCCTTCTACCAACAAGCACCCAGGTCTCCGATGCCTGCCTGAGGCCGTGGGGCTCTGGCAGCTGGAACAGCAGAGCCCAGCTCCCCACACTGTCCCCATGCCCCCCAAGGGCTCAGATGGGCCAGTCTCGGTGTCCTGTGAGGGACAGCGCCTGGGGTGTGCATCTCCACTGACTTCTGAGGTGGCCCAGGGGACAGCCCCGACTCCCGGTGTGTGACAGGGACTCAGGAATCGGTAGTGCTGTCAGAGGCCAAAGTGGGTTTGCAGGGCGTCTGCCCGAGCAGGCTGGTGCCAAGGCTGGGGAGCCAGGATGCTCCCACGGGCTCTGCACAGGCATTGTGTGGAGGTGAGAGTCCAGTTCTCCCTGAGAGGACTCCCCACCCTTGGAGGCCCCGCTTGCCTCATAAAGCAGTGTACAGTCCTCTGGGGACCACTCTCTCCCTACCAGTTCTGCCATCGTGCTCTCCCTGGGCTTGGTGGGCTTCTCCTCTGTCTCTTCTGCCTACTTCCTGGCCCCGCACTTCCTCACGGCATGACCTCCCCTTTTTCCAGCCCTGCTGGATTCTTATTTCTCCCCAGACTGGTTTCCTATTGAGGCGGGCTTGTCTTGCATTTTTTTCCTCAGCTCCTTCCCCTAGTCCTTGTTTCTACCTGCTTTCAGGTCATTTTTCATCCCCTTTTCACTTGTGTTTGGGGACAGGACAAGAAAAGGAGCAGGATGTGTTCACACAGAGTGAGCTCCAAGTGAAGTCCAGGACCCTCACATGGCTGACCTACTCTGGGGCTGACAGACCTGTTAGGAGACCTCCAACTCTGACCAGGGCTTGGGAGGCCTTTGTGAGGAGACAACACAAGACGGGCTGAAAGAAATGCATTCCAAACCCCAGGTACAGCAGGTACAATGGCCCTGAGGCACAGAAGAATACGGTGCACTTGGAACTATCAAGGAGCTGTGTGGTTCATCTGGAGTGGTTGAACAAGGAAGAGAGTGTGGTGGCCACGAGGAAGGTGGAGGAGGGGCCACAGGGCCTTCAGCCACAAGGGGACAGGAACAGGGAAGCCTCCACTCCCTGGCACTGCCTTATCATACTCACAGGTCTGAGCAAGTTTCAGAGTGGCCAATTTTCAGAGCTGATTGCAGAGCGAGTCTGGGGGAAGAGGCTCAGCCCGGGAACTAACAGTGGCCAAGTGGTGCCTCAGCTGGAGGTGAGATGAAGGGAGTGAACTGGCACTTCAGAACACAGACCCAGGGCAGACCCTCCGAGCCTTCTGCAGGGTGCCTTCTGCAGCTGCTCCTCTGCCCAGAGTGCGGCTGCTACCTCCACCTTTGCTGAAAGCCTCTCTCCTATATAGCCTGCGGGCAAATGTAGCAGCAAAACTGGAGCCCAACTTCCACAAAGCCCTGAGGGCACCACAGTACACCAATAGGGCCCTCCCGACACCCCCACATCTGTCAGGTCCGTCACCTGCCGTCAGCAAGAGACTGGCTCGTGGGGGCTTCTAGGCACTGGTGTGGCCACCGGTCCTGTCTGGGCTGGCTTCTGGAGAAGCAGCTCGGCCACAACTAACAGTGAGTAACATTTTGGAAGGCGGGAGAAAGACGGAGAGAGACCAGCCAGCTGTTCTATGTGCACTTCTCAGCTACCCAGCCAGTTCCTTACAGAACGCTCCTGCATATGGAGGCCGTGCCCCAGCTTTTCCCACAGCACCCCCCGACCCCATCCGAGGCTTCTCTCCTACGGCCCCCCACCCCAGCCAGGGCACTTTTCCACGTCAGCCTCCTGCTCTCAGTAGAGCCCTGGGTGCAGCATGGTGCCCCTCCAAGGCCTCCCCAGACCGTGGAAGACAGGTGGCCCAGAAGTGACACCCCCCCACCCCCTGCAAGCACTCTGCCAGGCTCGGGGCACAGTGGTGAGGGGAACTAAACTTGCCCTAGGACAGCAGTGTAGCTGGAAGCCAGGAGACGGAGCCACCAGCCTCTGAAGGGGGCAAGACAGGCAGTGAAGCAAGAGGGCAAAGTAGTTGGGGTGGTGGGTGCCACTTGAGCAGCTGCTTGCCAGGACCACCGAGTGGGGAGAAAGTTGGAGGGAGGGAGGTGAAGTATGCAGGGCGGAGGCAGCCCCTGGCAAAGGCCCAAAGGCTGGGAGAGGGCAGGGGGAGTGGTGAGCACAGGGGGGTGCTAGAGCGGGGGAGGGCTGCAGGAAGGGCTGACAGGGTGCAGGAAACCAATCCCGTGACTGGACCGTGCTGCCCACGACCCCTCTGGCTGCTGAATCAGGCTGGGCAGCGCCCTCACCTCAGGGCTCTGCTCAAGGAGTGCCCTCACCGGATCGAGGCAGGCTACCCCTGCCCAGGGCCACGCCGCCTGCTGCCTTAGCTTCCCCCAGACTCCTGGGTCACCCTTCACCTCCATGCTGCTTCTCCCATGTTGCTTTCCTGTGCAGGAGCTCAGGGCTAAAGGCTGGACTCCAGGCCGCGCTGCCTGTTACCACGGCTCTCTTTGACCAAGGCCCCACTCCAGCCCTCTTCCCCCTGAAGACCTCCTGGTCCCATCCCACACTCAGTGCCTGTCCTTCTCCTCTCCCAGGATGTCCTGGCCACAGCACAGGGGCAGGCCCTTGGAAAATGCTGTCATGGTAACCTCCGGTCCCTTCATCCTGTATGGTAAGAGCACAGGCTCCAGGGCTGCCCTTCCTGGGTTCAGATCTGAACTTGACTCCTAGCTTGCTGAGCAGCTTTGGGCAAGCTACCAGACTCAAGGTTTCAGATTCCTCATGTGTACAATGCATCTTTCCGGGCTCCACTGTAATACCATACTAATAGCTCATATTTATGTGGCCCTTGCTCTGGTCATGGGGGTGTACTATGGGCAACACAGCTCCCCACCTCACAGGGGCCACGGTGGAGCTCTGGGCTGCAGGGGCCCTCGTGCACAGATGGGGCTTGATGGGGCCCCGAAGAAGGCAGCCCCTGAAGAAGGTGAGGCCTGGTAGGGACTGAGCCATCAGGGCACGTGGTGGTCTGGCTGCTCCTTAAAGTTCTCTTGTGACGGAGAGTTCCTTTTAATCACTTCCAGGCTTGTGGTTGCTTTGGGCTCCTCCAGGCGGTCTCCCACAGGGGCGGGGGCATCCCAGCCCCCACCCCCTATCCCAGAAGCCAGATTACTGGTGGTAGTGTCCCAGGCGTCCTGGGGCTTTGGGAGAGGGCACAGCTGCCCAACCGCACCACTGGGGATCCTGGTGCCAGGCTGCGGGAAACATCCTGGCATTGGCCATTGGCTCAAGGCCCCTGTCTTGACTGTGCCGCACAGAATGTTGAACTTTCCTTTGGTTTCATAGCAAAGATGGAAAAATGTGGAATTAATCTCCCCCATAGCATGGTTTTGACTTCACTCAGATTTTAAAGATCTAAAACAGATGCAAGAAAAGGGGAATCTCTTTGCTGTGGGGTCTTGTGAGCTATCAAAACAAAGTGGGTTTGCCAGGCTCAGCGCCCGCACAGCTCTGCCTCATCTCCTGCCAGTTCCAGCTTTGTCTACTGGTGTACGTCTGTGTGAGCACACGCACATGCGTGTGCACACACAAAGCCCTGTCTTGGGGATGGTGCCCTGGCCAGCCAGTTGCCCTATGTCTGCGGGGTGAACAGGGGCTGGAAGGGCCGGCACACCTTCCTGAGAACGGGGCTGCTGATCTGAGCCCTGCCCTTTCCACCAGCCAGGGCTCTGGCTCTCTGTCCCAGCCTCTGTCCAGCATGTCCCCATGGTCTGTGGCACAGGGGCCTTCAAGTTGAAGGGGCAGATGCTGGCCCTCGACAGCCTGTTGACCCCCATCAGTCTAAACGCCAGCTTCATGAGGACAGGGGTTTTTGTCAGTTCTTGCTCACCGCTGTCCTCCTGTTTCTAGGCACAGCTTCTGGCACACAGTAGGTGCCACACGGGGCGCTGGATGGACAAATGCCAGGCCCTGAGCACCACGGAGATGCAGAGAATTTGGGACCTGCGCCAGCCAGCCCAGGTCCCCGTGAGCCCGACTGGCTGGTGAGGAACTCGCTCCCCTCCCCCTAGCTTGGGCCTTGGACCTGGGAGGCTAGAGGGGACAGTGGGGGTGGGGTTGGAGGGTAGGTAGGCCTGAGGGGTCCCTCAGCTGGCCTTGGCCCCAGCAGGATGTGGGGGTGCACAGAGTGGGCTGGGAGACCAGGATGCAGCCCACTTCCTCCCCTTCCCACCTTAGACCTCATTTGATGAAGGCTAACAGCTCTGAGCCCTGGACTACAGAGGGGAAGAAGGAGACTCCCTCTCATGCTGATGTCTGATTGACTTACTTATCTAGGATCACACACAGTTGATACTGTGTGTTTTTGATGAAATTCCTTCCAATCTCTCCAGGCTCAGCAACTGTCTTTTTAACCAACCCTTTTCACCCCCCAGTTTGCTGCTAACAACATAAAATGAGCCTTTGTCCCTCGAGCCCATAGGTCCATGTTTCTGTTTCACATTATCTCAGGGATATAGGATTTCTCTGACGTTTCTGCATCCCCCAACCCCCACCTCTACGGAGGATTAGCTCTCCTTGGGAAGTACATGAAACACTATTTTCTATTGGTGGATTAGCCATGGGATTAAGGAATCTTGGCTAATTTACCTTCCTTGTGGCTTAAAAGCAGCTCCTTTTAAATGAACACAGGCTTTTCGATCTTACTACTTACCCACAAAAGAGAAGCTATTAAAAGTGGGTCCACTCACGACCATCCATAAAACCAAATGCTCCTGGGACCCATGGGGGGCTACCTGCACCAGGACAGAAGATCTGAGCTGCGTATCCCACCCACACTGGCCTGAGTGCAAGGTCATCTCTTTGTCAGCTCTGGGCAGGCCACCAGGGAGGCAAGGGTTTAATGGGGACAGCCCCAAAGGTGCAGGATGCCAGTCACTGCTGGGCCAGAGGCTCTGCTGTACCCTGACCCCGCGGTGAGTCCACACAGGGCCGAGCATGGGGCGTGAACCTTGGCTTTGACCACCTTCTGCATTCTGTGTCTTCAGAAATTGACTTTTTCAACAATCCATAAACGAACGTGGTAGTTAATTTACCACAACCCGATAAAACACAATCATCCCAAGTCAGGCTGTCAACTAGTTTGTTGAAGGCCTCAGGACAGCCTGGCAGGTCAGGCGGTAAGCCCCAGCCCAACAGGACCAGCTCAGGCAAGAAGGGCTCACAGGATTTCCCTGCCCTGCTGAGGACCCACTGACCCATGGAAACCCAGCTCTGGGAAGAAGGGCTCACAGGATTTCTCTGCCCTGCCGAGGACCCACTGATCCATGGTAGGAAACCTAGCCTCTCATCTTGGATGGTTTTTTGGAGCCACCAGCTGGGCCCAAATCAGAAAGGGGGCAGGCATGGACCCGCTCCTCCAAAAGCCATGCCTCTCTGAGTTTAAAGCATCTTTCTGCCTTTTCTCCTCCGTCAAGGGCTAGGATCTGTACCAGTGGCTCAGGCCTGGAGAGGGCCCTCGGCGGGGTAGGGGGAAGGAAGTGGCCAGCCTGACTGTAGCTCTCCCTGCCCCTACTCTAGTGGCGCCTCATTTGGGAGAGTGCCAAATGGCCGAAGAGTCAGCTGTGACTTGGTTCATCGCAGAGCCATGCACGCCTATATGGCACTGCCTGTCCCAACCAGAACACTCATAGGCCCCTTCTTGTGGCCAGTGCTTAACCCTTTCCCAGAGGGCCCCTGGGTCCCCAGAGTAGCGCAAGCAAACCACCCGAAGTCCCCTTCTTCCCTCCTCTAGAGTAATCCTGGAGTCAGTCTGAAAGCGATGCCCCTGCATGGGCCCTGTTATCCCACTTCAGCCCTGCTCCCCCACCCCTCCCCTCCGCCCACCCCAAGCAGGCTCAGGGCCTCACAGGAGAAATCTCCTAGGACCGTGAACATTCTGGGCCCAGAGTAACCGCAGCCATCCCAAGCCCATCTGGTGGGCGGGGGGCCTTCGATCTGCAGCTTCTTTGGAGAGGTGCTTTTTGCCACAACCGCAGACGGCAGAGAGGACAGAGCTGCCGTGCGGCCTGCCATGCACTCACGAACATGAGCTGGCCTGTCTTTGAGTACCGCGAGCAGCGCCGGCCTTTGTTTTTTGCAAAGCCAGAGGGGCCTGTGGATACACAGTCCAAAAGAGCACCAGGGTGGGGGAAGGGCCAGGGCCCAGCCCCTCTGCAACTGGCTGGAGTCAGATCCCAAGTATGCCTCTGACACAGACCACAGAGTGTCCTGTGCCCAGGAAGCAGCCTCTTGACGGAGGAAAAACAAGTCTCTTGTCTCCAAACCCCAAGTGGCAGGAGTGCAGGCTGTCCTGAACTTGATTTTGGCCTAAGGGCAGCTCTTGAATGTCTGTACAGAGGACAGCTAGACCCTCTCTGGACTAGGTAGGCCTGGTGGTCAGATGTGCTGATGTGGAGAGAGGTACCATGTTTGCAGGAACCAGCGACCACTACCCCAGGCCGCTGCCATCCGAGGGCTGCACACACCCTATAAATGGGAGTCCTGGCAAGGGGTGGGGCGGCTGGGCAGGCTGACTTTCACTCTACACCCTCCCAACGAGGTCGGTCCAGGCGCACCTGGGAGGGCCGGCCCCCAGCTAAAATGGCACAACTGCTTCAAAATCGAGTCGTCTGTACAAAAAAACAGTTCATCTGCCCAGGAAAGAGGTACACCGAGAGCCCCCGAGAGGGGTCAAGGCGGGCTCTGCGTTCCCACCTTCCCTACCAGCACGGAACTAGGTGTCTCACCCAAGCAGCCCATCAAATAGGGAACCACCAGGACCATGGTGGGGAGGGTCGGGATGTCTCAAAACAAACAGGCCACTCCCCAACAGTCTAACTCCCCGAAGCACACAGACACAAATCCTTGGCCTTGCTGAGTTAGGTCAGCAGAGTTACAACCTGGCTATTTCACGAACTCAAATGTCAGAGGCCCAAACTGGCGGGGCTGGGTGGGCCTGCCCCCGCCTGCTTCCCACTGCATGCATGTTCTAGTCCTGGAGCCCAGCGGCCCCTGGTGAGTCACAGGAACCTGAACGTGACATCACAGCATTGCTGTGGCCAGCCCGAAGCGCGAGTGCCATAAAAAAAACATAGCTGGAGCAGGAATTTCATGGTTTGGTATTTTTAAAAAGTAGCAAGATGTGAAACTAGAGTTGAAAATAACTCTGCTGTGGGCTTCAGAGGCAAAACCTCCAAGCGGTTTGTGGGGCCCAGGCCCCTCGCTGTAGCCTCCCCAGCTCCTGGGTACTGTCCGCGCCTCAGCGCCCCACTTCTGGCCCTTGAGGAAGATCCATGGACTCTGCAAATCCCAGAAACCACCCGAAGCTCTGTCACACAGGAGTCGCAAAGGAAGCAAAGGGGGCCAATGCAGAAGGTCAGCTCACACAGCCAGGCCAGTGGTGGAAAGTGGCCCCTAGATAACCTGACACAGCCCCACAAGAACATGAGAAGAAAGGTCAGGGCCTCTGTCTGGATACATGCTGAATGCCCATTCCCAAGCAGGCAGGTCTGGCAGCCACGGGGCCTACCCTGGAGTCCTTCCTCAAAGGAAGCGGAGATAGAAAGGCGACTCATGGAAAGAAGGCCCTAATGGAAGTCCTGGCCCCACGTGAGGTGCCAGCCTCTGCTGCCTACCCCAGGGGATAGGCAGATGGGCAATGCCCAAAGTCTCCCCTCTACAGAGGAAACCAAGGCTTACTCAGATCTACACAGACAGAAAGAGGCAAAGGTGGGCCAGAGCAGTTTTTTTTCTGGACCTCTTAGTCCTCTGAGGTTGAGCCAACTTTCTCAGGAAGAGAAGACTTGGGACAGGTGTGTGTTCTCTCAGGATGTGTGTGTGTGTGTGTGTGTGTGCGCGCGTGCGTGTGTGTGTGGAGACAGGGTCACAGGAGGAAGACAGGGCACCCACTCAGCCCTAGCAGTTCCTGAGAATTCC
>RCUC01172701.1:0-14900 GCA_003697995.1 Taxidea taxus jeffersonii
AAGTCCAAAGATAGTTGAGAAATAAGGATGAATAGAGGAATAGAGAGAGACAAGACTACTACTGATTGGTGCTTCCCAAACTTCAGCATGCACACGAATCACCTGGGTGTCTTGTTAGAATGCAGATTCTTATTCAGTAGGACTGAGGTAGGGTCTGAGCATCTGCAGTTCCTAATAAGCAACCAGTAGAAGCTGCCAGCCTCCTGACCATACATGGAGTAACAAGAAATTAGAGGAGACAGGTAGCGATTGTTTTGACTAAATCCCAGGCAACTAAAGCCTGAGTGACTCCTTCAGGGCTGTATGGGCAAGTAAATCATGTTGGCATGTGCCAATAGAAAGAATATAGGGATTTCTCATAAATAAAAGGATGCTTGCTTGAATTTATCTTAAGAATTTTGTCTGGGGTGCCTGACTTGCTAAATTGGAAGAGCATGTGACTCCTGATCCCAGGTAATGTGTTCAAGCCCCATGTTGGGTGTAAAGATTACTAAAAACAATAAATTCTCAAAAAAAAAAAAAAAAGAATCTTGTTGATGACTTTGTAGCCAATAATACACATGGAACTAGAAATTAAACATCAATAGGAACCTTGCATACAACACGGGTGGTTGTTAAAAACCATTCACTCTAAGAGTTAAAGTGGAGGCAGCGTAGTGGTATTGATAGACAACCATGACAGGAGCCAATTGAGAAAGCCAAATTAAATTATTTTAAATGGCATTTCCCAAACACTGTTGTCACTGAGGTCATTTTAGTTGGTCAGACTAAAATGAGAAAGACGTGATGATAAATTATACCGTATCACAGAATAATAAGTATTATTTCCCTTTTAACTTTCTTTCAATCCTTTTTTAGTTTCAGGGGAAAAAGTATTAGCTCAGGTTGTACACCTTTAGTCATTTTCTCATACCTGCTAATTACCCATTTTAACAAAAAGAACATTCCCCAAGCTCAAAACTATCACAGGCAAAGAAATATGGTTGGTTTATTTTCATTATAATTATATGTCTAGTTACTTTCTACTTTCAGCAAGTGATAGTTTTTGTTTTTGTTTCTGGTAGTGATAGTTTTCTTTCAATATAAATTTTAATAAATAAAGTTAATTTCTAAAATATTAGTACTATTACAACAGTGTACAGATAGGACAAAAGTCATAAAGGTGCTACTTAAATAGTTGAAATTTGGAAAATCTGGCTTGGAATAAACATGAAACTACATAGAAATCTGTGTTGTTTACAAACTTAGATCCTAACAAAATATTTGCATTGATTTATTTAGCAAAAACTGCACATAGAATAGGCTTATAAAGACCATATTTAATTAACAAATAGTTATGGAAACAAAAGAGCAAATTTTAAAATTCAAAATGTTTCCCTGATTTTATCTATTTATTTTTTTCTACATATGGACAGTTTTGTGGGTTCAGTTGAATGTATCAAACAATTGATTAATTAAAAGATTCAGCAAATATAATTCATCTGTTTTCCAAAAGTATTTTTCCTAATTTTTAAAAAAAATTTTAAAGGTTTTTAGTATATGTGCTGCCGAAGCGAGCACTTTTTAAAGGTTTTTATTTATTTATTTCACAGAGACACAGTGAGAGAGAGGGAACACAAGCAGGGGGAGCGGGAGAGGAAGAAGCAGGCTTCCTGCAGAACAAGGAGCCTGATGTGGGGATCAATCCTAGGACCCTGGGATCATGACCTGAGCCAAAGGCAGACGCTTAACGCCTGAGCCACCCAAGTGCCCCTATTTTTTTCTATTTTGAGACCCTGTGTATATTTAAAGAAAAAGTAGGAACTTCTTTTTTTTTTTTCTTAAGATTTTATTTATTCATTTCAGACAGAGAGATACAGAGAAGAGGCAGAGGGAGGGGGAGAAGCTGACTTCCTGCTGAGCAGAAAGCCCGACTTGGTGCTCCATCTCTGGACTCACAGATCACAACTTGAGCTGAAGGCAGATGTTCAACCTGCTGAGCCACCCAGATGCCCTAGAATTTTTCTTTATTATACTGTTTAAAATAGTTTCTGAGGTGCCTAGGTGTCTCAGTCAGTTAAGCATCTGACTCTTGACTTTGGCTCAGGGCATGATCTCAGGGTCATGAGATCCAGCCCTGAGTTGGGCTCCACACTGGGCATGAAGCCTACTTAAGAATCTCTCTCCCCGTCTGTCTCCCCCTCCCCCGCACCCCTACTCATGCTCACTCTTTCTCTCTCCAAAAAAAAAAAAAAAAAAAAAGTAGTTTTCATCTCAATTATTTTGTGTCTAGCCATCAGGTATCACAGTCATTTTCTTGGTACACAGGTATGATGTTGGAAATATGCTAGTAACCTAGCAAGCTATGTTTGGTTTCAGGGAACCCACATGGTCTTGATAAAGTTAATACAGATAAATAGATCACAGATTCATGAGACAGAATAGTCCCAAAGAAATGAGTTTCTGCTTACATTCCATTGGGCTGTTTTTTGTCTGTTTTTACTTATAGGTCCTTATTACCATATGTACCACATCACAAAATCCACACAATTATACAGTTCTCCAGCTTCCCAAACTTTACCTCTTGCTTTGATCTGAATGTTTGTGTACCCCACAAAATTCATGTGTTGAAATCCTAATTCCCAATGTGATGGTATTTGGCCCTTCATGAATCAGATTAATGTTCTCATAAAAGAATCCCCCCAGTGATATCTGTCCCTTTCACCGTGTGAGGATACAGTGAGAAACTGGCAGCACCGTGGAAGAGGGCCTTTACCAGACCATGCTTGCACTCTGAACCTGGATTTCTAGCCTCCAGGGCTGTGAGAAATAAATTTCTGTTGTTTATAAGCCATTCAGTTTATTGTATTTTTGTAATAGCTGCCTAAATGGATAAAGACACTTCCAAAGACTCATTCCAGATCATCAGAATTGTATCTGGAGTACTTTGAGAAATGAATCCTCTAGGGTATCATGTCCATCCCCTCAGATGATGATAATAAATATATGGATTGGTAAAGATGGAACTGTGACAAGATGGGAATCCAATCCCTTAAAGGTTTCCAGAATCTGAATATGTCTGAACACATTCTGCAGGCTGGTGGATGTGCCCACCAGATCCATTTGCATGAGTCAACTCACCTGAAGATGTTCTGATAGGAGTAGAAGAGACCTGGAGTCAGAGTGCATTAGTTTCCTCTTGTTGCTATAACTGTCACAAACTTAGTGGTGTAAAACAATGCAAAGTTAGTATTTTATAGTTTTGGACATCAGAAGTCTAAAATGGGTGTCACTGGGATAAAGCTAAGGTGATGGCAGGAATGCATTCTTTCTGGAGATTCTAGAAGAGAATTTATTTTCTTGCCTTTTCTAGTTTCTACAGGCTGCCCACAGCCCTAGGTTCATGACCCTTTGCTATCTCCAAAGCCAGCAATTGTATCACTCCAGCTTCTGCTTTCATCCTCATCTCTCCTCATCTCTTCTCTTTTCTTTCTCCCTCCATGTCTAACAACTCATCAACATAATCCAGGATAATCTCCCTATGTTAAAATCAGCTGATCAGCAACCTTCATTCCATTCCCAACCTTAATATCCCTTTGGCATGTAACATAATATATTAATAGGTTCTGGGATTTAGGGCATAGGCATTTTTGGATTTTTTATTTTTTTTTTTAAAGATTTTAGTTATTTATTTGAGAGAGAGAGAGAGAGATCATGAGCAGGGGGAAGGGTGGAGGCAGAAGCAGTCTCTCCACTGAGCACAGCGCCGGACAAGGGACTCTATCCCAGGACTCTGGGTTCATGACCTGAGCCAAAAGCAGACACTTAATTGACTGAGCCACCAGGGGCCCCCGGGGCATGGACATTCTGGAGGGTGATTATTTTGCCTACCATGCAGAGGTAGAGAAAGGATGGGAAGAGACTTAAGGTTGGTCTTAGAGTTTATTCCCTTCTAAGTGGCCGTTGAGTGACCTCCCCGTGGTCATAAGTGATAGTGGGAAGAAAATGAAGCAAAGCACTGTGTTTTGAGATGCATGTTTGCAGTAGTAACACTAGTTTCATTCGAATCATATAGGAGGACACAAAGTGGGACAATATACCTTGTTTCCCTTTCTGCAGGGAATGTAGTGGGAAGCCTGAAGACCTCCAGGGATCAGATTGCCATCTCTGGTTGATGTATCACTGGTATAGGGCCTCAGAAGCAGTGATAAGAGACTTTTCACAAGTGCTGGGGAGGCTTAGCCATAGACCACACCAGGACACACTAGAAAATAAAGCAAGCATATAGTCTAGATCTATTTATGAGATACTTCTGGAACCTTCCAGAAATAACTATAAGACTATTTCAAGGAACTCAAAGACAAAAGACAAAAACAAAACATTGACAACAACAACAAAAAAACAGGCAGTGGGAAAGTTGTAAATTAGTATTTATTCTATTAATATTGTCCTATTTTTCACAGCATCTTGGGGGATCCAGAAGGAGGCTCAAACAAATGGCTGGAGAAAAAGCAACTCTTCCATTTTAGCAGAGTCATCATGCCAGTTGGTGAATCAAGGGCCATGCCTGTTAATCTGCACCTCTGATTATGGTTTCATTTTAATTTAATGTCAATTAACTTGACAATTTAACTCTTGCCTCCCTGTCCAGGTGCTTGATTTACTGACTTATACAACTCTTGATTTTTTTTTTTCCAAAACTGAGGCTTTATACCCATGGTCCTGTGCTTAGGGCATTTCAATGAGTTCAGCTATCCTAGTGGGCACTGTTGTGGCTTTCCCATGTGCCCCCTTCGAGACCAGGGCATTCATTTTACCAGTTTTCTGGTTGTCTGCTAACAGCTCACAGCTGAGTTGTCCTCTGTGGAAAGGATCTGCTTCACCCAAGGTTATGTTTCCTCCCTGGAAACAGCCCATATTCACTGACTGGTCACTGTGGAGGTACAAAAGCCTGCCACCTGCCCTTTGAGGAGATCTGTGAAAGGCAATTCCAGCTGCAGAACATCACTTAGCTCTGGTTGAGGTCTCTGCTGTGACTCTATCTTGGTTCAGTATCTCCCTCTGCCCAGTCCTTATTCCCTCAGAGGGGTTGTTCCTAGGAGCAGACACTTTCTGCATGCGGATCTCCATCTCTGAGAATCTGCTTCCCAGAGGACTTAAATTAAGACACATGATGTGAGAATTGGCCTAAGGGGACAGATTCTAAAATGAAACTTGGGAGCTGGGTCACTTATTGGCCAGCTGGCAGTGAGAACCCATGGTTGGTCATAGGTGGAGTCCTGGGAGGACTGGCGTGGAGTAGTCATACAAGTATTAAACCTTTCACTGGTGATGAACTGAGACGGGATATGAATATAAGGAAATGCTCTGTGGGCTCAGTGTCCTCAGGCATTTGAGAGGTTCAGAGGAAATGATAATTAGAAGGACAATGAAATTGGATGGCTGTCATTAAGTACCATGTACATAGCTGGGAAAGACAATGAAAGATGGAGGTGATTGATCACTAATTTAAGGCAAAGTGTGAAAAGTTAGTCTCCATAGCAGGGTTTTAAAAAGGCTCTCCTGGGGGCACCTGGGGGCTCAGTAGGTTAAGCCTCTGCTTTCAGCTCAAGTCATGATCTCAGGGTCTTGGGATGGAGCTCCGCATCAGGCTCTCTGCTCAGCAGGGAGCCTGCTTCCCCCCACTAATAAATAAAATCTTTTTTTAAAAAAAAGGCTCTCCTGTAGCTGGAGAATGGAAAAGGTGAAGTCTGGACTCAGGATTTAGTTGTAAGGATAGCAGACAGAATTCTAGGGAAGACTGAATTTCCAGGCCCTGCAAGACTTCAGCACAAAGGTCAGGGATCTAGTAGAGAAGGAATAGGATTCTAAGGCTTCAGTTGGGACATCTGGGTCAACACACTACAAAACCTTGAAACCCCAACCCCTGAACACCCTGGGCCCACAGAAGCAGCCTACTGCTCTCTGTTAAGTCCAGCACTCCCCTCCTCAGGACTTACCTCTACTTCCTCTCCCCATCATCAGACATTGGAGTCTTAGAAAGAAACAAGACACATGAACACTAGTAGGTGGGAGATATTCCATATAAAAATACAGGGACTTGTCATATGAAGTTCGGGGAGATATCAAGTTCTTAAGGGCATGCTGCAACTCTTCCTTCACTGTAAAGGATAAATTATTATTTCTTCTACTACTAATGAGGAGTGACCCCCTGCTAGACCTCCTCCAGTTCTGGAAGCAGTATGTTTTACATTAGCAATTACAGTTTTTACTCAGGTACTAGGAGGCATGAAAGCCTGCCAGTTTTGAGTAGGACTCAGAACAGGAAGACCTTTACAGCAGGTCCATGCTGTGATCCACGCAGCCCTACTTCTTAGGCCCTAGGACCTGGTAAATCCGATGGAAATAAAAACATTTTTGGTAGAAAAGAAGCTATGTGGGGTTTATGGCAAATCTCACTGGGAGAATCATAACATAGCTAAGATTCTGGAACAAGATCATGCCACATGCAACATGGAATTATATATATAATTCAAAAAACAGCTCTTAGGGTTCAATAGGATCTGGTAGAAATAGAGCATCTGACTCTGAGATATCAAGTAAAAATGTGTCTAAAGCTGCTCATTATGAGCTGAATTTTGTTAGACCAATAAATTCATAGTATTAGGCATGTCTAGCAGTAATGCTTTATAAAACAGTATTATATATCTGAGACTGGGCCACAGTAGGGCTAAAGGGCACAAGTAGGCCACATAGGAGGTGGTCCATAACCCTATGTAATATACTGGTTTCATCGCTGCCTTTATATTAGCTGATATCTATGACCACATTAGGGAGCGTCACTTATAAGTAGTTGCTGGGTGAGAAAAATGGTCAAGATTGTTCTCCGGTGGGTGGTTTTACCAAATGAATCGAACTGCTCTTGCACTACAGCCCCACTCAGAGGTGGCCCTGAAAGGCAGTGGTGAGAGAAGATCCTCCCAATAGGCAGAACTTTGAGTAATTTACTGGGTTATCTACTTGGAGTTTCCTATTTAAATTGATTTCTATTCATTATTTCTTTCTGTTTGCTTACTTCTGATTTAACTTGCTCATCTTTTCTATTTCTTAGGATGGAAGTGTATATATCATTGATTTGAGAACTTCTTTTTTTTTAAGATTTTATTTATTTATTTGATAGAGAGTGAGAGAGAGAGAATGACAGGGGAGAAGGTAAGAGGGAGAAGCAGACTTCTCATGGAGCTGGGACCCTGATGCGGGACTCAATCCCGGGACTCTAGGATCATGACCTAAGCCAAAGGCAGTCGCATAACCAACTGAGCCACCCAGGTGCCTGAGAACTTCCTTTTTAAAAATATAAACATCTAATACTAGTTTAAATGTCCCTTTAAGCAATACTTTAGCTGCATCCTACAAATTTTGATATGTATGTTTATCTTTTCATTTAGTTCAAAATTTTGAATTTTCTTTATGATTTCTTTTTTGACCCATGACTTAAAAGTATGTTCTGTAGTTTCCAAATATTTGGGAATTTTCCAGATATCTTTCTGTAATTGATTTCTAGTTTAACTCACTATAGACAGATAACATACATTGTATGCTTTCAATTCTCCTAAATTTAATGAGACTTACTTTATGACTCACAATATAGTCTGCTTTGATGAATGTTCCATATATGTTCCATTGTTTTTTTTTTTGTTTTGTTTTTGTTTTTTTTTAAAGATTTTATTTATTTGTCAGAGAGAGAGCAGGAGCGAGCACAGGCAGACAGAGAGGCAGGCAGAGGCAGAGGGAGAAGCAGGCTCCCTGCTGAGCGAGGAGCCCGATGTGGGACTCGATCCCAGGACGCTGGGATCATGACCCGAGCCGAAGGCAGCTGCTTAACCAACTGAGCCACCCAGGCGTCCCTATATGTTCCATTGTTAATGGGATCTTAAATAAATGTTGATTAAGTCATTTTATAATTGTTTAAAGTCTTCTATATTGATCTTATTTCTCCTGGTTTTATCAGTTATGCAAGAGGAGTATTGAAATCTCCAATTATTATTGTGGATTTGTCTGTTTTTCCTTTCCATTCACATCTTTTATTTTATGTATTTTGAAAATTCTAAGGTCTTCCTGATAAAGTTATCCTTTTGTCCTTATGCAGTAACCATCTTAAATCTGGCCATATTCCTTGCTGTAAAATCTATTTTGTTAATATTAATATAGCCTCCCTTACTTTCTTTCTGTTTGCATTAGCATGGGATATATTTTCTATCCCTTTACTTTGAATCTGTTCAGGTCTTTATATTTAAAGTGGGTATCTTTTAGATGGCATGTAGTTGGGTATTGATTTTAATCCAATATGATAGGTTTTTTTTCTAAGTGATGTTTTTAAACTATGTAATTTAATTGTTGATGTGGATTGATATAATACTACCATGTTGCTATTTGTCTTCAATTATTCTCATCTGCTCTTTGTTCCTTTTTGTCTCCTTTTCTGACTCACTTTGGATTAGTTTAAATTTTTCTTTAATGATTCGATTTTATCTCTACTCTTGACTTAATAGTTATCTCTTTGGATTTTATTGTTGTTGTTTTTAATTTTGTTTTATTTTTATTCTGGGTTGCCCTCTTTAACTTATCCCATTTTACCTTCAAACTACAGCACATCATAATTTCAGAAATCTATAACAATAAACTCTCACTCTCCCAATCATCTGTTATTCTAATTATACATTTTACATGTACTCATATATTAAATCCCAAAATTCGCTGTTAACTACTTTTGCTTTCAACAACTATTACCTCTTAAAATGAGAAAAAAATATCTCTTATATTTATCCACATATTTACCATTTTTGGCACTTTTCATTTCCTTATCTAAATTTCTATGCAATATTATTTTCTTCTGCCTAAAGAACTAACCATTAACATTTTTTGTAGTGAAGATATAATGGCGATGAATTCTTTCAGATTTGTCTGAAAATGTATTTTGCCCTTAATTTTGAAGATATTTACACTGGGTAAAGAATTTCAGATTGACTTTTTTTTTTTCCTTCAGTACTTATGGATGTCACTCCACTGTTTTCTGACTTACATGGTTGTAATAAGAATATGCAATAATTTTTATCTTCATTTCTCTGTATGTAATGTATATTTTTGAAGATACTTTTTTAAATGAACTTTTTAAAAATTAGTTTTAGATATACAGAATAGTTACAGATAATACAGAAAGTTCCCATACACACCTTATACACAGTTTCCCTTTGTCATTAACATTATTCTGGTACTTTTATCACAATTAATGAACCAATATTGTTTCATAATTATTAACTAAACTTCATACTTACTCAGATTTGATTACTTTTTCCCTAATGTCTTATGTTTCGGAGTCTATCCATAATACTAATTTATGTACTGTCATCATGTTTCTTTAGCTTTCTCTGTATTGTAACAATTTCATAAACTTTCCTTGTTTTTAGTTATCTTAAGTAGTACTGGTCAGGACCTTTTGGAATGTCCCTCAACTAGGATTTGTCTGATGAGCTTATTATTGTTAGGCTGGAATTGTGGGTTTTGAGAGAAAGATAGCAGAAGTACATGCCATTGTTACCACGTCATTCCAAGGTTATATGCTATGAACATGACTTATCCCTAATGATGTTAATCTTCATTGTTTGGCTGAAGTAATGTTTGCCTGTTTATCTAGTGTAAAGCTACCCCCTCCCCTAATACTCTATTGTTTAGAAGCAAGTAACTAAGCATAGTCAATACTTAAGGCATAGATAATTAAATGCCACCCCCCCTTGTGGGGGCAGTAGCTATGTAAATTATTTAGAATTCTTCTCTATAAGAGATTTGTCTATTCTCCAACATTTATTTATTTAATCATTTATTTATATCAGTAGCAACTCATGGATATTTAATTTATACTTTCGGTTATAACCCAAAACTACATTATTTATTTTTTGGCTCAAATAATTCCAGCTCAGACCTTTGGAAGCTTTTTTCAGGTTGGCTCCCATGTCCCTTCAGCATACATCTATTTTTAAAATTCTTAAGACAGCCCTCAGATGATTTTTTAAACTGTTTATCCTTAATGGGGTTAATTGAGGTTCTTGGGCCTGTGGGTATATGAATTTCCTAGGGCTGCAATAACAAATTACCACAATCTGAGTGTCTTAAAACAATAGAAATTTATTCTCTCACAGTTATGAAGACTAGAAATCCAGAATCAAGGTGTTGACAGGGCCCTGATCTCTCCAAAGGAGAGTTCTTTCTTGATTCTTCTAGGTTCTTGTGGTTGCCACACTTAGTGTTCTTTGGCTTATATATGCATCACCCCAACCTCTACCTCTATCTTCACATGGCCTTCCCACCTGTGTCAGTGTACAAATTTCCTTCTGCTTATAGGGACATAAATCATTGGGCTACATCCTAATCCAGTATGATGTCATCTTGATTATATCTGTAAAGACTTGATTTCCAAATTAGGTCACATTCATAGGTTCTGGGTAGACATGAGTTTGGGTGTGGGGGAATTGAACTCTATTCATCCCAATACGGTGGGATTTATTAACTTATTTCCATCAAGTTTGGAAAATGGCCATTATTATTCTAGTATTTTTTTTAACTCTCTTTTTCTCCCAAAACTCCAATTATAGAAATGTTAGACTTTTTGATATTCTCTCAGGTTACTGAATCTCTGTTCATTTTTTTTGTCCCTTTGTACTATGTACTTCATTTTATTTTTTTCATATCTTTCAATTAACTGATCTTTTCTTTTATACTGTCTGATTTACTTTTAATTCCAACCAGGTTTTTTTCCACATATATCAAATATCTTTTATTTTATGATGTGTATTTTTCATCGACTTTCTTAAACACATTGAATATACTTCAAGTGGTTTTTTTCAAATATCTTTATCTCCCAATTCCATCATCTCTGACCCTTAAGGTTTATTTCTGTTATGTGATTTTTTTTTTCCTTCTTGTTTTACTCCTTTGAAAAATAGATCAATCTTGGCTGGCCTCCAGATATTGTGAATTTTTATTGCTGTTTGCTATATTTGGTTGTTTTCTCTTAAATCATGTTGGATTTTATTCTGACATGAAGTGGAGTTACTTGGGATCAGTTGGATCCTTCTAACTCTTTGTTTTGAATTTTGTTAGGGCAGATCCAGAGCAGCCTTAGTTTAGAGCTAATGTAGCTTCAGTACTAAGACAATATTCTTCTGACTCTACTTAATGCCTGAATATTACAAGACCTTTCATTATGACTGATGGAAACACAAACTCTTTACAGCCCCTACTTGAACTCCTAGAACTGTTCTCAAATTACATATCACCCAACACTTTAATATGTTTCATCCTTGACTTTTTTCTTAGCACTTATTACTATCTCATAAACTATATACTTATCTAAATTTTATTATTATTTCTTTCTGTTTTAGAGGAAAGAATTTTATTTTGTTATTCACTGCTATTTAACTAGCTTCCAGAAAAAGCTTGACTCATTATAGTCACTTGATAAAAATTTGCAATATTAGCGAATTAATCAATGAACTATCTTTTAATTAGACACACTTTTTAAATTTCCATTTCTTCCAGTCCCTAATATCTAATTTAATAAATTACTATTGATAAATAGTGGTAATAGTATTACTCATGAGGCTTCTTTCAAGTGTGATTATCCTAAGATGAGGACTTCTGATCATCATTATAGGTTGCAAATAGTACATTGCAAAACTATATGGTGACATTCATGTTTGTGGCCATCTTAGATTAATATATTTATTATTCTAATTTTCCAACAGATGGCAGTAAATATCTTGGAGACTAATTTGCCCATTTTTTAATAGTGGCAGGTCTGTTACCAATGGGAAACATTCCTATCTTATAAGACCCCCAAACTTCCCTTTCCATTTTGGTGGGTTTCAGGATATTATACTTCTGTATTTTGCTATAACTATTGTTGAAGAATGTTAAAGTAGGCTAAAGACTGTCCATTCATACTTCTGCTTTTGATTCAGTAGCTCAAAGAAGCACTCAATTATGTTGATTCAGTAACTAAAGAGTTCCAGAATACCACAAGGCAGGGCTTTGGCTTCCTTTGCCAGGGTTTCCTTCCTAATCCCCATGGAATATGCTGTCTTCTTCACAAAGCCTCCTTCCCTATAGGGCTACCTTGCACATCCAGTGCCTGAAAATTATGGGTATCTATTGAGTCAGTACACCATTAGCCAAGGGCAGAGGTTCAGTTTCCCTGTTTGGGGGATGGCTTACCAAAAATATCAGGGACTTTGAGGCCATATAGACCTAGTCTCAAATCTTGGATCTAACCTATGCTAGCAAATTATATCTCCTAGTCCATTTATTTAATATCTCCAATTCTGTTCCTTCATCTGATAAATGAAGATAAGTGCCTCACAGAATTAAGACCTAAATGAGGTAACACAGAGAACATACAACTCTTGACAGGTGCACAGCAAATGCTATTTCCTATTCACCTTGCATTGTAAGTATCTGTAGGCTAAATCAGCCATCAAGAAGTTGGTAATGTCATAGAATTATACAGTATAAAGAAAATGGTCCCATGTTTTTGGTCACAACTTCATTAGTGCTACAGTTTCTTCCACAGCATCCACACCGACTTGCATCTGGTTTCAAGTTAAACATGCCAGTGATAGGAATGCCCTCTCCCTTCCAAGGGAGGTAATCACCAGAAAATTCTGGACATAGTAAGGAAGACTCTGGCTCTGCTTCCTGTGACCTCATGGAACAATATTAATCCCTCATCTAAAGGATCCCTCCACATATATGAATGAAGCTATTAGGTGAAGCTTTTGAGTCACCTCTTTAACACACATGCCATTTATACTCCCCTAACCTGCACATGTAACACAATATTGAACCCTGTTACCATGGTGTTGGAACTCTCCAATCTGTCTTTGGGCTTCCAACATCATTTCTGTATATTCAGTGCTGCCTTGTTATTAATTTATTGCCCCTTTATCAAATCTGATCTGCATCATTTCTTATTTCTTCACTCTCTGAAATATTGATATTGACACATTTATAAATATTTGTATCTTGGCAATCTTTAGTTTCCTATCTGAGAAAATAAGTAATCTCATTACCTAAGAAAATTTTAGGGACAATGTAAAAGCCAGTAATGGAGGCCCTGCTAGTGATGATACTTCTTGATATCTGTATCTTTTTTATTTTTTTAACTTTTTTGGTATCTGTATCATAACATGGAGTTCTGTGTGTTCAATTTCAATAACCTGTCCCTGGCTGGTAACTATTTCCATGGGTATATCTGTGTGTTTGTGTTGAAGCACAAGCAGGCAAGAGGGAGGCACAGGTGTGTGCTAAGGAAAGAGAGTTAGGCATCATGATTACTTTTGATTAAAGAGGAGATTTCATATAGGACTGTCTCAGGATATTAATAAAACAGGAAACCAATGAATATACCTTTATCCTAAAAGCCTATAAACAGGCATTAGCATTAAAATAACTTAAGTTGAGCTATGATTGTCATCAACATTTCTTCCAAGGATCCAACTAATATATTGTGGGTTAAATAGCATTGACCTTTAATACTTTTTAATCCCATTGACTTTCCTCATTCTTGCTTCTGAGTTTACATTTTTAAGTGACATTTAAGGATGCATGTACTTAACTACACTTAATTTAAAAAAATATCAGGGGACAATTTTATAATAAAATAGCACCAAAAGTAAAAAATGAAAGGGAAAAGGTGTTTGGTATTTTAAAACTGAGAGACAGTATATGGTAGAGGGCTGCAGGGGTGGTAAGAGTAGTCTGAACATTAAAGACCCCTTAGGCTGTAAACGAAGAGCACAGCCTGATGGAGTGAGTTGTAGTGATCTTGTGCCTTCTGATTTGCCAACCTGAGCACAGTCTTTAGCAGCTGCAGTAGATTGATGTTCATCTGCTGTCTACCCTGGATTCAAACCACAGGACTAGTATCCATGCTCAGCTAGATGTAAGCCACATCAGGACTTAGCTTTGTGCTCCATTTCAGCACAGTTTTACCCCAGACCTGCAAGCGTCTTGGAAACATTGCTTCATTCATCTCTACAACATTCCATTTGGGGAGTTAAGTTACAAATATTATGAGGTCTGTTCTCCAGTTGAAAAAGCTGAATTACAGGAAGGTTAAGAGGCTTGCTTGAGGTCAGAAATTGGTAATAGAGATCAAGTGCAGACTGGAGGGGACCCAGCAATAGTTCCCAGGATACCTTGGCAGTGTCACTCTAAAATCCTTTCAGTCATTTCTCTCTGTTATTCCCCAGGGCAGCAGATTCACAAGTGTTAATAGAAAGTTTCTATGAGGCAATTGTATAGGCAGAATTCTTTCTCTAGGAGGCAGATACTATGCTGTCAACTTTAGACCCCTCTACATTTTCAAAGGCACAGAATTAATGACTGAATTAGTCCTAACACTGGATACACCTCACATTTAAAGTCACAGACAGGACCTTGCAATACAGACATCCAGTTCAGAAGGGCTTCTTGAAGAAATATATTGCAATGCAAGAAAACTCTTGGGCTTTCCAAAGCTGCAGGCTTGTTATAGTTTCTTTTCCTTCAAAGAGGAAACTTGAGAGGGAACGTTTAGAATACCTTCACAATCAGTCCTTTCTGTGAACAAGCTTTGGCTTGAAAAACTTCAAAATGTCCTCATTCTGTGGTTATCTTCATCTCCAAGTAAATCTCTAGAGCTTCATATGCAGAGGTATGAGGCATTTTTGTGGTTTCTTATACTTTGGCTTTATTACTAACTGAAATCAAATGGGTTCAAAAGAAGTGGAGGAAATTGGAAGGAAAATTGAAATTGAGTATTTACTCTCATAGGTGAGGCCCCTACCGCTAATGGTGGCCACACTTGCCTTACTGGGAAGTAGCAA
>RCUC01172702.1:0-20217 GCA_003697995.1 Taxidea taxus jeffersonii
AAATACTTTTCAGATGTTAATATAACTAAAGAATACTGGTAATAATCCATTTGCCATATTTTCCAACTTGAAACTTTGAAGCCTCCTGCTTTTGTTTCCATTCTGCTTACTAACCTCATTGGTGAAAGAGAGCCTAATGTTATAGTCAAAGAATTATCTCCTTCATTTTTTGTTGAATGTACAATAGAAATATCTCAAAATTCTCTGACAGAAGTCTCCAGAATGAGAATGCTAGCATTCTTAATGGAGTATAATATTGTAAAAGAATAGTTAGTGTAGTTGATATAACACTAAAAAAAGAAAACTGGTTACAAGTCTTAGTTTGAACTAAGAGAGCAACTTTTATCTTTGTTGAGGATGCCAAACGAAACCATCTTAATCTTTGATAAGAAATGATATATTAACTGTAATTGTATTGTATATCATATCTTGTGTATGTTATTCAAATTATTATGATAATTTTTCTGAAAAAGCAATGATCACACTTATTCTAAAACACCATTGTGTGGTCTATCAATGATCACAATTTGATAAACACTGGTATAAAGTACCAGTGACTAAGAGCTAATGACAAAGATTCTAGGACTGACTTGGCATTGCAGCTTTGACAATCTGTAAGAATTATTAATACTTCTGAGTTTCTATCCCTTCATCTGGAAACTATATCTCATATAACTGCATTGATTTGCTCATACTGTTTTGTCTAAATGAGATAATACGAAATATATCTTAAAGACCATTCTGCTCCCTGTTATGACGGAGTGGCTGGTATCAGACTCACTGTTCCATAAGAAAAACTTTGAAAGTCAGGTGCAATGCAACAACAAAAATGAAAACAAAGCAAAAAATGAAAAAATGTCCTTGAAGATACTAGAGAACAAGATTCTAGATGAATTTACATTTTGCAATTTCCCTTCAAGGCATTTTCTGACCACTAATCAGTATTTGAACAGGGAATGGTGCTGAGAAAATTAGTATAAAGCAACAACTGAGCTAAGCAGAGATTATCACAGCATCAGGATGGTCTAAAGAGGAGAGGTTTTAATAAACATCCTAGAAATTATTTAGTAGAACCCTGAACACCTACTCTCTAGGAGTAATAGCAAGCCAGAAGTAGACTAGTCTTTATTGAATTAAGGTGATATGTGTATATTCTATATATGCCTGACAGATGAAACCTAAATCCTCTTTGGAGGAGATAACATCATTCAGCAGCACTAGCTTAATTCATATATATCATTTAACATTTATTCAGAAGTTACCAGTCATGTCAAAAAACATAACCAAAGCTGCAAAAATCAAGAGAAAAATAGAAACAAATCCATAAGTGATCCAGCATTAGAACTCACAGACATGAACTGGAAGATTATTGTGACATGTTAAAAAAAAATGGAATGACAGAGGGTAGAAAATTTCATAGCAAATTAAGAAACTATAAAAATAATGAAATATAAATGTTTATAATTAATGCATTTAATAGTTGATTAGACAAATACAAACAGGATTAATAAACTAGAAGATAGATTAGTAGAAAATATCTAGATTCAAGCAATAAGAGAGAGAAGAAAAGATACTTTAAAAACCATAAGAGATATATGGGACACGGTGGAAAGATTGAATTTATGTGTAATTGGAGTCCAGAAGAAGTGAGACAGAATGGGATAGAAGCTTTTTTAAAAAATATCATGGCCTGGAATTATCTATAATTGTTGAAAGGCCCATTGATTCAAAAATACCTCTAAATCAAAACCAGGGCAAAATCAAAGAACATCACACCTAGACATATCATAGTAAATCTGCTGAAAGACAAAGACAAAGAGCAAATCCTAAAAGTATCCATAGGATAAAAAGAAAGGTTACCTTCAAAGGAACATTAAAGCAATGGCTGAATTTTCAATAGTATCATTTCTTTCTTAAATGTTTTTAAGAATTCTCCAAATGATCTCTCTAGGCTTAAAATATTCTTTGCAGGAAAGTTTTAAACTTATATTTGATTCACTATAGATATAAGAAAATTACATTTTCTGTTCCCTCTCTTAATTTGGGTAGTTAATTTTTAAAAAGGAATTTTTATATTTCTTCTAAATTTTAAATTATTAGCATAGTATTTTAAAATCATATGCTTTTTTTGAAGTGTACTTTCTAGGAATATCTTCTTTTGTTTGCATGCTACTATTAATTTGTGATTTCTTTCTTTTTTTTCTTTTTCTTTTTCTGTTGCTTTTCCTAAGGGTGTATCACTTTTATTAATACTTTTAAAAAAGAAACCTTGGGATTTGTTTATTTTTCTTTACTGCATCCAGTTTTTTGTTTTATTGACCACATCTATGATATATTTTTATTTCTTCTACTTCTTTGATTTTATAATGTGTTTCATCTTTCAGGTTCTTTAGATGGTTGCTTACATCTTCGATTTTCATGCTTTTTTCTTTACTAATATACTCACTTTAACATATAAAAATGCTCTGATAATTACTTTAACTCATTTTATAATGCCAGCATAATCTTAACACCAGTGGACAATATAAGAATTTCCCAAAAGTCATAATGGCCAACTTCTGTCATTAAAATAAATGCAGTTTTTTTTCCAAAGAAAATATTAGTAAAATCTACCCAGAAATATAAAAAAGAATAATACATTATATCCAAGTAAGCTTTCTTCCAGTAATAAAAAATCGAATCAACAATAGAAAAATAAATCAACATTATTCACCACACGAAAATTAACTTTTTAAAATAGTACAATATGATCATAAACCAGTTTTTTAAAAAGCATTTAGTAAGATTTCACAACCTTCAGGATAAAAACCTTTGATAATTAATCTGACAAAAATGTCTACCAAAATATCTACAATAAAAATATATCTAATGGTGCAATAACCAAAGCTTTCCTCCTGAGACTGGAAGTGACAAGCATGTCCTGCTCTTGTCTTCTATATCACACTGGAGGTTCCACCCAGTGTAATAAGATAAGAAAAAGTAACAAAAAGACATAAGAAGCAGCAAGGTACAAATGAAATTGCCATTATTTGTAGATAACATGATTGTATTCATAGAGAATTAGCAGAAGAATCTACATATGAAGCTCTGAAATTAATAAATAAAGTTTGTAAGTTAATTGGCTATAAAATCACTATAGCAGTTAATTATGGTCCTACTCACTAACCACAGGAAAAGTTTTTAATGAAATTTTAAAACATCATTTACTCTAATAGCAAAACAAATTATTTAGCAAAATATACATGAAGAAAGTTATATAAGAGCTCTAAAAATAAAAAAATAAAAAACCTAGGGAACATTGCTATGAGAAATTAAAACCTAAACAAATGAACTCTTTATCATGTTCATGGATTAGAAGACTCAAAATTGAAGAATGTTTTTCTGTAGATTCAATAAATGACAATTAATATGCAAACCATCCAATGGAAGGAGTAGTGAAAACTGATATGCTGATTTTCAAACAGTTTTCACAGAATGAGAACAAAGTGGGAGTACTTGTATTTCCAAATATCAAGGCTTAATATAAAGTAACTACAACAGTGGTATTGGTGTCAGAATAGACAAACAGAACACAGCGGAGGAGCTAGACAGAGAACCATATGTTTATAGTCACCTGGTTCCTCTTTGCAATGCAATGGAGAAGGAATTCTCTTTTCAGTAGATGAAGTTGGATCAACTGATTATCCATAGAGATTTTTAAAAAGAACCTTTACTTCAAACTTCACACTTTACATAAAACCATTTTCTAGTGGGTCAAAGACTTATACACGAAACATAAAACAATAAAGATTCAAAATATAAAAGAATATCTTCACTATCTTGGGGGTATGCAAAAAATTCTCTTAAACACTAACTGTATAGAAGTACAGACACAGTAAGCATAATACAGAAGATTGATAAATCCTTCTTCATTGAATTTAAGAACTTCTCCATTGAATTTAAGAACTTCTCTTAATAAACTTAACAGGTACCCTAAAAATTCAAGTCACAGAGTAGAATTATGTTCACAATAATAGAGCCAAAAATAAGGAAATCCTGAAAATTAACAAGAAAAAAAAAAAGAACAGAAAATCTTATGTAAGAAAAGACAAATGACTGGGTGCCTGGGTGGCTCAGTTATTAAGTCTCTGCCTTCAGCTCAGGTCATGATCCCAGGGTCCTGGCATCGATCCCTGCATCAGGCTCCCTGCTCCACAGGGAGTCTGCTTTTCCCTCTGTTCTCTCTCTCTCTCAAGTAAATACATAAAATCTTTTAAACAATGGACACACATTTCATAAACAGGTAATAAGCCCATGAAAGAGTGATCAGCGTCATTAGCCACTACAATAATACAAATTAAAACTACAATAAGATTATCATGAATGTATAATGTATACTAGAATATATACTAGAATGTATAAAATTTAAGGGGAAGAAAAGGTAAAACCAAGTGTAGAGGAAAATACAGAGCACCAGAAAATCTCATTCACTGCTAATGGGAGTATAAACTTCAAGAATCACTTTGGAATTCTGTTTGGCAGTGTGACATATGGCCATATGATACAACAATTACATTTCTAGGTACCAATGAAAAAGCATACATATATGCAGCAAAGTGTACAAAAGAGTTCATAACAATATTATCCAGCATAAAAATGAAAATCAATCTAAATGCTCAATAACAATAAAATGAGGGGCACCTGGGTGGCTCAGTGGGTTAAAGCCTCTGCCTTCAGCTCAGGTCATGATCCCAGGGTCCTGGGATCAAGCCCCACATCGGGCTCTTTGCTCAGCAGGGAGCCTGCTCTCCTCTCCCTCTCTGCCTGCCTCTCTGCCTACTTGTGATCTCTGTCTGTGAAATAAATAAATAAAATCTTAAAAAAAAAAAAAGAATAATAAATTGTGCTATGTTATACAACAGAATGCTACCAGGAATGAAAAAGAACAAACTACTGTTACATGCAACATGGGTGAACATCACAGGTATAATGTTGAAAGATAGAGACAAAAGAGTACATATGTTTAATTTTATTTATATAAAATTCTAATACAGGTAAAACTAGTATGTGGTGATAGAAGTCAAAATAGCAGTTGTATTTGGTGAGAAAGTCATGATTGGGAGGGTGCATGAGAGACTTCTGGAAGTTGGTAAATTTGATCTGAGTCATAGTTAACAAGTGTGTACATAAGTTAAATTTATTGAGTTGGATTTGTGTACCTTATATATATGCTTGTGTATATGCTATACCTCACTACTAAAGTAAACAAACGAACAAATAAATGAATAACTTAAAAAAGAAAATTCAGAAATGCTTATTCATTCTTCTCCTGTATCAGCTGATGATAGGATCATCTTGGCTGATAATAGGGACATTACAATTTTGTCTTATACTTAATGTTTTCATGAGGTCCCTAAAATAAAAAAATGAAACTCTCCAATCCAGACCAAAGAGCATGGTGGGGCAAAGGAGAACTCAGTGGGTTGCTAAAGGAGAAAACAATGATCTCTGAGTGGAGCTTATAGAGGAGGATTATCTCTTACACTGTGTTGCATGATCCTTAATGGTAGTGAGAGTAAAATACTCATCTTAGCATACCCAAGTGCGTACATAGCAAAGTGCCTGGAATATAGTAATAATTTAAGCTGATATTTATTCAGGGCTTACTCTGGGTTCTGTGCTAGGATTCTTACAGGTATAATCTCAATTAATTCTCACAAAAACCTGTGAGATAACTAAGATTTTGTCCCCACTTTAAAGTTGATAAAACTGAGACTTATGGAAACTATTTCACATGCCAAATCATCCAGGTTTTTTTTTTTAAGATTTTATTTATTTATTTGACAGACAGAGATCACAAGTAGGCAAAGAGGCAGGCAGAGAGACAGGAGGAAGCAGGCTCCCTGCTGAGAGCCCGATGCTTGATCCCAGGATCCTGGGATCATGACCTGAGCCACCCAGGCGCCCCCAGGGTTTTTTTTTTTTTTTTTTTTTTAAGATTTTATTTGTTTATTTGACAGAGATCACAAGTTGGCAGAGAGGCAGGTGGGGGAGCAGGGGGAAGCAGGCTCCCGCTGAGCAGAGAGCTTGATGCGGGGCTCGATCCTAGAACCCTGAGGTTATGACCCGAGCAAAGGCAGAGGCTTAACCCACTGAGCCACCCAGGAGCCCCAGATCATCCAGTTTTTGAGTGGTGTGCCTGGGTGGCTCAGATGGCTGGGTGTCTGCCTTTGGCTGGGGTCATGATCTCCAGGTCCTGGGATCAAGCCCCACATCAGGCTCCCTGCTCAGCGGGGAGCCTGCTTCTCCTTCACCCTCTGCCTGCTCTTTCTCTTTTTCTCTCTCTCAAAATAATAGATAAAATCTTAAATAAATAAATAAGAAAATCCAAGGCACTGCAAATGTTGAGACTATGTGTATAACATCCTATTTCTAAGAAAACAGTTGGTTATATGAAGCAAGAATTTTCTCTATATCTGCATTATAGAATTGAAAACAATCCTTTTATTTATTAAGGTTAAACTCTGTAATTCCTCCTCCCTAGGCTGTGAGATCCTTGAAGCAGGGATAATATTTTATTTGTCAATAAGTCCCCATTTTGTACCGCAGTGCCTGACTCATAATAAATGATGAATTTAAAAAAGATTTGTTTGGTGAGGTAGCTTGATTTGCCATGGTTCTAGGTTACTGTAGAATCTATCCATTCCTGTATACGTGTTTGTAAGTAAAATGGAAATTACCTCTCACAGCGAGCTTCACAAGGGTAGTATGAGTATTCACAGAGTCATGATGCAAATTGTGGGAACTTGGTGATATCTGCTAAATCTAAAATTAACCACTGCTCCAGAAAGAAAAGAAAAGAAACAAAAAGAAGTGAAAAGAAAAAGAAAAAAGAATAAAAGTGACCTAGTGATTGCTTGAGAATGTAATTGCAAGTATTTTTATAGTCTGTGGAGTAAAAGCAAACTTTAAGATTCTGAACAAAATTTCTTCACTCTGTTACCACATTTTCCACTTTCTCATTGGAGTGATGATTTCTTAATGCAGTATTTTTATGCTTCCTGGACAGTCTTTGTGTTCTGAAGATAAGCTGTCAACACAATCTCGGAGAGTCTTTTGGAAGGGAAAGAATGCTTGGGGATACTACCTCTGCTTAGAACCCTGCCAGGAGACACATGACCTAAAAAAAAATGTCCCTTTTCCACCAACTCTGTCCTTGGAGAGGAACCAATTTTCCTTGCTTTTAGAATGCACAAGTTATACAGAGATGCCTGGATGAAGACTTTAGCACATCATCACAGGAATACCTCGGTCTTTGGTTTGGCAAAAAACCAATACCAGAGGTGGTAACAGCTGTGCAACAATTTATCGGAGGGGTATGGGGACTGGCAGCTGCTTTTACTTTTCCCCATTCTGAAAGCTTGTTTCCTTTGAGTCATTTTTTGATTGTGATGGATTTATTTTCTGTTATGTATTATTTCAAAGATCTTGGGCAATCTTTTTTCAAGATTCATGAAAATAAAGATTCATGGTTCTGATGAGAAAGGGTGTTTAACATCTGTTGGAACCTATGTTCCCATGCATTTTTGTGGCATGTATTTGGCATTCTAAAAAGTTATGTTTTATCTATGGTGACACATAGAAATCTCTAAATTATAGCATTCAATGGCTGATCATTCATAAGTAAAATTTTAATGTTCAGATTAATTTAAGGTTCAGATTATCCTCTCCTATATTGATATGATTTTTTTATTTTATTTTATTTTAAATATTTATTTATTTATTTATTTATTTCACAGACAGAGATCACAAGTAGGCAGAGAGGCAGGCAGAGAGAGAGGAGGAAGCAGGCTCCCCGCTGAGCAGAGAGCCCGATGTGGGGCTCGATCCCAGGACCCTGGGATCATGACCCGAGCCGAAGGCAGAGGCTTTAACCCACTGAGCCACCCAGGAGCCCCTGATATGATTATTTTAAATGAAACCTATGTTACTTCAATATGAAGAAGTACTGCAAAAAGAGGAATATATTAAGGAATAATTATTTTCTAATGTTAACAAATATGGAACATGATTTCAGGTGACATTTAAGACCTTCTTCATCTCAGGCAGCCAGTAAGACTTCAAGATAGGACATGTCTTGTTCACTTCTACCTGTGAGTTTATTGTGGGAGAGTCATATTTTTTAAATAATAGTTGCTTCTAAGTAGGTTACTGAATTTTTTCTTTTCTGAAATTCTATATAAAATTTAAAATATTTTGGGATGCCTGGGTGGCTCAGTGGGTTAAGCCGCTGCCTTCGGCTCGGGTCATGATCCCAGGGTCCTGGGATCGGGTCCTGCATCGGGCTCTCTGCTCAGCAGGAAGCCTGCTTCTCCCCTCCCCTCTCTGCCTGCCTCTCTGCCTACTTGTGTGATCTCTGTCTGTCAAATAAATAAATAAAATCTTAAAAAAAAAAAAATTTAAATATTTTTACCTCAATAGATCTGTTTATTAATAGCAATTTATAAGAATAAATTCACAGAATTCCTCTCTCTTTATCATGAAAAATGTAAATGTAATGTGAGAAAGGTACTAGAAAAACATAGCTAACGACTTACCCCCCCACACACACCCGCCATTTTGTGAGTTAGGTCAAGTTTGCTTTTGACACCATTTCATTTTCCCTTTGATTCCTTCAGTAATAAGTAAGTTTTTTCATTGCAAGCAATAGAGAGGACTAACTTAAACTATTTAACTAACTTAAATAGCAAAGAGCTTATTAGGATATAAACATAAGGCATAACATAAGGGAGTGATACTAAGAAACCCCTATTAGAAGGATATGAAGAATGGACAAAACATGAGATAAGTCTGACGAAACAGCAAGTAAAGGACAAAACTAGGTAAGTTCAAGTTGTCTCTGTATCAGGAACTAAGAGTGTTTAGGAAACACTGGATTGCTAAGGCTGAGGACAGTTTCAGCTATTCATCAGTGGTTTGTGATTTGGGGGAAGAGATATGATTGGTCTAGATTGGGCCACATGCCACCCATTGACCAGGGTAAGGCAGAAGATCTTGACTGACATAAAGAATCAAACAGCTGTTACAAAGGTAGAAGACCACTCCAAAATTCAGTAGCTTGAATTCATAGTCATTTATTTCCCTAGGCATCTACAGATAGGCTGAGGATCAGCTGATCTAAGTAGGGCCTAGCTGTGTGGCTCTGTTTAAAGATCGGGTCAGGTGGCAAAGATATATGTCACATATATTCCTTCAGGGGCCCAGATAAGGGCCAGGAGCTATATGGGAGAGGTTCCTGTCATGGGAAAGTACAAAAGTACAAGTCCTACCGTATAAGCAGTGTTGAAGTCTCCACTCATCACATCTGCTGACATCCCATTGGACAAAGCAAGTCATGTGGCCAAACCCAATGTCAAATGAAGGAAAAGTACACTCTGCTTTTTGTGGGAGTGCCAGTCGAATCAACTGACAACAGGGATGCAGAACAGGAGTACAAAAATGAGTCAATAATTAAATTGGGCTAATTACCTAAGGATCAAAAAAATAATAATTACAATAAAAGAAATCAACATTATTACCAAAAACAAAAAGGATGCTTGATAGGAAAAAGAAATGAGCCCAACAAATGACTAATTCCTGAAAAGTCTTGTTTTCACCTGGTTCTTACAAATTACAGTTTTAGGTAGTTCTTCTATTTCACCTTCATACACTAATAAGACCCCAAGAACTGACAAAAAAATCATTTTATGGCAGTGATGTGACCAGTACGTCAAGCTATAAGAAGAAGTGGTGAAATCATTGTTAGATAATGCAACAACCTTGCAAGTAATTGTAAATTCAATACATTGTGAAAAAAAAAGTCATACAGAGGAAGGAATTGTTACTTACTATATAGAACCTGTGAACATCCAAGCACCTGCTAAACTAGTCAAAAGCAACAAGTCCAACTATTTGGGATCTCTGAGTTGCTCACTTCAGCACTAGCCACTTCTAAAGGATGGCTGGATAGCAATGGCTGTTACTATTCTGTGCTTTGCCTTGCCTGGGGAGTGCTAATGGAATTTGGACATCAGATTTTAAATGAATCAAAGGGTGCCCCAATGCTGGTCCTCAAATCTAGGCTGGGATGGCTACATCAAATCATATCCTCAGATTCTAGGGCTCCATTTATAAGGACCTCAGTTGAGTATGTCTTGTGTTGTAGCCCCTAATATTGATTTTTCTTCTGACATTCCAGAACTCTCTCAAGTGATTCCCAGGTTTATCCAGGTTGAGAATCTACTTAGTCCAGTGGTTTAAGTATGAAAAAATCTACTTAGTCCAATGCTTTAAGTATAAAAAACCAGAGTAGATGTCAGTATGACTTTCTTTCCTGTGTCACACAAGCTTGTTTGGTGTCAGAACTTAGACTAGTTCCTGCTCTACTGTCCTGTCTCCCAGTCCAGTGCTCATTCCTCTACACCCTGCTCTCTCCTTCACAGAACACCCAGAAGGTATCATGCTGATTTGAACTTCTAGAGAGTGAACCCCATCCCCTCCCCATTCTCAGGCACATCAGTTCCTTTCACTCTGAAGCACATGTAGTTGTAGATATACTTGCATACTTATGCAGACTTCATCGGTCATGGTTGCTAGAGAGGTGAGCTAAGACCATTTTTAAATGAAACCTCCAAATCTTTTTTGCCCCATAGGCACTGAGTATAAGCCAAAGGTCACTGTGATAAGGGAGACAGCAGCAGGTCTGTGGAAAAAAAACCTCCAGAGCAAAATCATCAACTCTTAATGGAATGTGAATTGAAAGCCAAGAACTGCTAGTGAAAAAAAAAAAAAAAAAAAAGGATGGAAAGTAGAGGAAAGAAGAACAGAGAGGAGTGAGCATGAGGTGACAGTGCAGAGGGCTTGGGATGGGCCTGGGCAGCCTGTCAGCCAGCAGGTCACCTGGCATGCAGGATAAGATAGGGGTGAGAGACAGCCACCCCAAAGGAAGAAAGATGGTCTTCAGGAAGGGAAGATATGCTTAAAATTAAACACAGGGGAGGAAAAGGGTGTTTACAGTTTTCTGAGATGAGATTCAAGGCTGAAGTCATCGTTTGGCAGCCAAACCAAAGAAATTTGATTTCCCTCTGAAAGATTTATGTCTTCTAGGGTTGAGAAATATGTCTGGTTGCCAATATTTCATAAAGCAACATAGAAAGAAATACTACCTACTTTGGTATTTGGTTTGGGACTTTTCACCTTTGTTTGGCAAGATATTTTTCATTTTGAAAGAGAGAACAATTCATGTCAGCTTCCTATGAAGATCTCAATGCTCTTTGCCTAAATTATCTTGTGGTTCATAATGTTGTACTTAACTACATACAAATATTTTAAATGGTGAATTAAACTTGTTGATGTGCATTCACAGAATCTGTAAAACGCATAGCCTCTCTGTTCCAAAACCCTTTGAGATAATATCACCTTCAAAGGGAATGAAAATAAATGTAATCAAACCCTTTGGGAATTTTGCATAGTAGTTGGGGGAAGCAAAACTCAGAGCCAGCTCTGCCATTTACTATTTGTGTGACCTTAAGAAGTTACTCAACCCCACTATGCCACAGATTCCTTATCTGGCAAATGGAAATAATAAAAGAATCTGCTTCATAGGGTTGTTGAGGGCATGAAATGACTTCAGTGCTTAGAACAATGCTTGGCACTCAAAAAGGATTCATTGTTATTATTACATAATCTGGAATTTCTGAGATCTCCCAATTTCAAATATTCTCTATCATTGTAGTCATGTATCATGGAAAAATCCTAAAAATGCCAACTAACTACACTTTTAGATTACCTTTTTTCACTTAGTGGCAGACTCCTAAAACAATGGGGAGAGGAAAGTTTTCCTCAGTCTTCTCCAGCTCTAAACCATGTCACCCCTATTATAATCATTGAACTACCACCAACTCTTTGTATATAGCCACCCAAAATTTTATATACTCCCCCCCTTTTTTTTAATCAGGGACATTTTTCTCTGGCATAGTCATCTGCATGCTCTAGCTACAATTTCTCCCACAGCCTGTCTTCCAGCTCATCTTCCCTTTTCCTTCTGCCTCTTTCTACTTTCCATTCCCAACCCCTCTCTTTCTCTTTTTCTTGTTTCTTACCCATCCTTCCTGTCTCTCTCTTCTCCTTAATTCCAGAAGGCTTTGGGTCCCTGGTCTCCTCCAGGCACTATGTCATTTTCTTTCCAAATTCCCCAATGTTAACCTATATTCAGGTATTATCCAGACAGATGTTAATTTCTCCTCCCCACCTGCTCCTTAAATATTCGTTCATGCTCTCAATGTCCTTGTCATTCAGCCCTTCTGCTATGCTCTGCCTCTAGCTCTTTCTCAAAAGTTTTCTCTATTTCCCGGGGCAAACAGACAAGTAATGTAGTCAATAGATGGTACTTGAAAAACAGACAAGCAATCTAGGTTCTTCTCTTGGTTCTTTTATTTGCCATCTGAGTGACCTTGGCCAAGGCACTTAAACCACCTGAGCTTCATTCTCCACATAGGTGCATTCTGTGCTGAGTACATATGGAGATGCTACAGGCTCATATGAGGCAGAATAAGTCAAGCAATATGTTCAAGTGCCATATATGTTATTTATTTAATGTCATCATTGTCCTAGCCCTCCTGGTAGTCTAGATATCCTATTCACTTCCAACTGATAGAAGTGGTAGTTTCTACTTTTAGCTCTCTTATCATTCCTTTTGGTTATGATGGCACCCTGATCCTTTTCCCCCAACCTCAACACCTGTTTCTTCCCCCACATATTGTTTACACCAGTATTTTCAAATCACTCACTTCGCCACGTTATGACAAGCTGCTGCTTATTCTTATGCTTATGACCCTTCCTCATGTGCTATTTTTGCTGTTTCCCATCTGTCTGGTGATCATTTATTATACTTCAGAACCCAGCTGAGGTATCTTATGTAAAATCCTCTCTGTGAGTGACTTGTATCTATTGTCATCTATGTCATTTTGGTTTGAAATTGTTTACCTTCATATCTGTCACTCTTACTAAACTTTGCTCTTCTCAGAACAGGCCTCTTACCTGCAGTCCCAGCACAGTGTCTGGCACATTATGGTATGTCTCTTGCTTTGTTGAATTGAAGTATAAGTTCAAGTTCTCTTCTTCTGATCATGTGAATATGGAATTACACTATTTGGATTTAGGCTCTGGCCAGCCATGGATATTGGCTGCCTGACCATGACCAAGTCATTTAGCCTTTAAGAAAGCAAGTTTTCTTTTGTGTAAATGGGAGACAATGACATCCCTATTTATTAAACACCATCTGCTGGAACTGTGTGTTTGCTTATTTATCTTGTCTCATTCAATTCTTAAAATTCCCTGTCATGTACCTATTGTTCCCATTTTACAAATAAGAAAGCTGAGCCTGGACAACTAAAATAATCACATAACTAGAATCCTTGCTTCCATTCATTGTTCTTCAGTATAATTTGTTACAGTATCAAGGGTGATCTTTTAAAATCATCAAACAAATAATGTTATGCTCCTTGGGAAAAAACAAACAAACAAACCCTCCTATGGCTTAATTGCATTTAGAGGAAAAAAAGAAATCTAAATGTCCTCTCAGGTTCTCTAAGTCTCACAAATGATCTAACTCCTAATTACCTCTCAGATTTCACCATGCTCTACTTTCCCCCTCTTTCATAGCACTCAGTACACTAGCTGAATTGCTTTTCCTGGAACATGTAAGCTCTTTCCCACCATGGAGCTGCTGCATGTGCTATTTCTTCTGCCCTAGCAGAAGATCTCTGCTCCCTTCCAGAATAGCTTTACATGGCTGACTCCTTCTTCTTATTCCAGTCTTAGTTCAAATGGTAATTTCTTAGAGTAATTTTTATTAAAACCCAATCCCATTTAGCTCCACCCCCAATAGTCTTCATTTCATCACCCGATTTGATTTTCCACAGAGCACTCACAAATCTAAAAATCATCATTTACTTTATTGCCTGCCTCCTATATTTTCAGTAGCTAGCATAGCAGATTCAAAATGTATTTGTTAAGAGAATGAACTGTGCAAAGTCAACTCAGCCAAGAGCAGTAGAACTGGGATTTGAACCCAAGACTGTCTGACTCTGAAATTCATGTGCTTAACCAATGTATTCTTTCCCTGCCTCAGCCATAAGGCTATTGGGAAGAAACAGCAGGCTAATGTAGGAGACATGCTTTGTAAATTCTAAGAGTTATACCATCATGAAGAAGACATTCTATCCTTCAGTGTCCTTTGTTGGATGCCACACACATTCAGACTATTCATTCTCAAGAGTCATCACCAATGTTAGGGAAAACGAGCTTTTGGCTATAAGAAGTCCTTCTACTGATATCCCTTTAAGAATTTCTGGTGACATCTATGGGAAATGTTTTCTTCTTTTACTTTCACTCTTGGCCATACCCTTGCTAATCCTACCCTTGTCTTCTACACTCTTGACTTTGCCTTCCTTGATGCCATTAAGGGAAAATTTACTGAAACATCTTCCATTTATTCTTCAATAACCATATTTAACACACTCAATTTTCATAGACATTTTAGGCCTTTGTTCAATCCCTAACTATGCCATATCCCTGCAGAGGGCTTAAAGAAACAAATTCAAATTAAAGCTAGAATAGACAGTGGGGAGTCCTAATTCTTAAGCACCCCCCTATCATTATAAAAGGGATAGAAAACTGAAGCATATAAGGTTAGTTCACTTGAAATCAACAACACAGCTGGTTAATGGCAAAGCCAGAATAAAAACCTGGTCCCCAAGTGCTCCTTCCCTGAAACTTGTTTGGTTTATTTATTTATTTTGATAGAATATCATATTATAAATTTCCATTTTGATTATGGTTTATTGAAGAAAAATTATTTTACATCCAAATTATAATAATAATAATAATTTATAAAATATAGTAGCAATCCATATATTTTATCTTTGTATTTGTAAAGGTCCCCAAATTTCAAAAGCAAATAATTTTTTTTATATCAGTGGCATGAATTAATGTCTCTTCACCATATTCCTTTGAATTCTTAAGCTATAATCAGTGTCATTTTAGGATTTGCTGAGATTAAAAGTTTTTAGAATAACCTAATACTTAGATACTTCAATAATTCTGTTGTTTTCCAAGCAAAATATGGAGAATGCCCTTTAAAGCCAACCAATTGCAAAATGTATATTTTTATTTATCTTTAAGTTGTGAGTATTTTCGGAAATAAGCCATAGCTTCCTCGTGCTTTGAAACTTTGGGCTCTGCCCTGCTAGTGACCATCTTTAAAGGATGAAAATACTGGGAAGAAATCAGAGAGAGAAATAAACCGTGAGAGACTCTGGACTCCAGGAAACAAACTGAGGGTTAGAGAAGGGAGGGGGGTTGGGGTATGCGGTAACTGAATGATGGGTATTAAGGAGGGCATGTGTTGTGTAGAGCACGGGGTGTTATATGCAATTGATGAATCATTTAACACTACATTCAAAAACTAATGATGTATGGGGTGCCTGGGTGGTTCAGTGGGTTAAGCCTCTGCCTTGGGCTCAGGTCATGAACTCAGGGTCCTGGGATCTAGCCCTGCATCTGGCTCTGTGCTCAGCAGGGATCCTGCTTCCCCCTCTCTCTTTGTCTGCCTCTCTGCCTCCTTGTGATCTCTCTGTCAAATAAATAAATAAAATCTTAAAAAAAAAACAAAAACAACTTGGGGCGCCTGGGTGGCTCAGTGGGTTAAAGCCTCTGCCTTCGGCTCAGGTCATGATCCCAGGATCCTGGGATCGAGCCCCGCATCTGGCTCTCTGCCCAGCAGGGAGGCAGCTTCCTCCTCTCTCTCTGCCTACTTGTGATCTCTGGCAAATAAATAAATAAAATCTTTAAAAAAACCCAAAAACCTAATGATGTATTATATGTTGGCTAACTGAACATAATAACAAAAGGATGAAAACACTGAAACAAGGATGACATAGGTAGTCAGAGCATAAAGTGTTACTCTTTAGAAATACAGTTATTTCAGCAATTAGATCATAGAACTTAAAAATAAAATTTGAGGGTTGCCTGGGTGGCTCAATCGGTTAATCATCTGCCTTAGGTGCAGGTCATGATCCCAGTGCCCTGAGATCAAGCCTAGCTTCCTGGGATTGAGCCCCACATAGACGGCTGCTCTTCCTGCTCAGTAGATAGTGTGCTTCTTCCTCTCTGTGCTGTGTGCACTCTTGCTCACAGTCTCTCTTTCCCTCTCAAATAAAAAAATAAAATCTTTAAAAAAAAAAGATTTGTGAAGTTTTCCTTATCAGAATGTCCAAATCATTTTTCTCTCATTCAGAAAAAACAAGTTCTTGTCCATATAGCAAATATAATGGGTGGAGGAGACTGAAAAGGGGAGAGAAAAAATTTGCTGGCCTTCCAATCTCCTTTCAAGGCCTTCCTTTCTGGCATAGGTATAGCATATTAGCCTGCACACACCCACCAAACTTTCCTCAAGTACTGATAAGGAAGTTTTGAACTTCACCAAGCTCTTTCCTTATATTGAAAAAAAAATGTATTTTTACTTTTTTCCCCATCATTTTTAGTCATTGAAACTACTTTCTTCTCTCTATAGGAAGTAGGTTATTATGTTTGAGTCATAGATCATTGCTATCACTAATACATAATGTCAGTTGGAGGATACTCACACCCTAGAAAGTTTCCAAGTTTACAATGTCTACTTAAATTTTTCCAGAGAACATTTGTCATTTCATTGAAGAGCAGGCCTATGGGTAATCATTTAATCAAAACTACTGCAGTGATTGCTACTTGTGCAGAAAATTATAAAGCTACAGCAGGAGTAAAGCCCAGATTGCCAAGTTTAAATGGGCACTGCTTTTTTGTTAAGTATTGGGTTAGAATGAATACCACATCCTTAAATTTGGAGGAAATTGAAGAAAGAGAATCATTCTTTGGTCAGAACCGCATTTCCTAATTTTCATTTCCTCTATTTTATTTACACAAAAATACATAATGAAAATTCATAGAGGCACATACAGAGAATATCTAATTATGATTCATGCACTTAAAGAAAACTCTTTTTCTAGCCTTGAGGCCTTTGATACATCCTTTTTTTTAAGACAAGATGCAAAAAAATTGAAAAATATTGAATAGGTTTTTTATGCCTCATTATGATTTCATATATACCAACCATTGAGTGAAAAAAATAAATTGAGATGATAGTTTGAGATAGTCAATCCTAATATGTGAACAAGAACTTATTAGGAAACAGGTTAGTATGGAAATAACTGCTCTTCTGGAAGGAAGCTTTGTTTTGTGTCTAAAACTCTATAACTTATGCTTTTGTGTATGTAATTCTTTCCTTCATTGTCTCTAATGGACATAAAGTTTAATATATTGTTAACTCAGAGCATAGCTGTTTATGTATATTAGAGAAAGTAAACACACTTCCTTAAAGGGTAATACAGTAAGGTCATACTCTCTGTAAAGAATTGTTAACAAAGACAGTTTGAACCTGCTATTTATTTTCTTTCCCAATAGCACTCTTTAAAAATTGAACTCAACTTTTAAGTTAGAAAGTGGCTTTCTCAAATGCTGATATAAAAAGCAGGTCAAGGGGACACCTGGGTGGCTCAGTCAGTTAAGCATCTGCCTTCAGCAAGATAATCCCAGGATCCTGGGATCTAGACCCATATCGGGCTCCTTGCTCAGCAGGGAGCCTGCTTCTCTCTCTGCCTGCTGCTCTGCCTGCTTGTGTGTGCGCTTGCTCTCTGTCAAAAAATAAAATCTTAAAAAAAATTAAGTAAAAGCTGGTTAAAATTGGTACCCACAAAAGAGGAATTCAGCTCTCATTTATGGTTAATGAAATGATGGGTGATATATGATTGACACTGGGTCTTATAACAGCAAAATATATTTTCTGTTTGGAAATAAAGCATGTAAGATTCTACTGCTATCTCACATTGGCGGAAGAAATGGGAAGCTCTAAATCTGTGGCATCTCTTCATGAGTGATGAAAGACAACATGAATGGGTAGATTTTAGAGGAGCTAACCCACTCTGGGAAGATGCAAGCATGTTGATAAAACCTCACTGCACCAAGACTAGCAATAAATAAGACTTCCCATGGAGCACATTTCACCACCACAAGAAAGAACTTGTTTCTGACAGAAAATTGTCCTAAGAAGTTTCTTATCCAAGTTTAAATATAGTTCTTTTTTTTAAAGATTTTTAAAATTTATTTATTTGACAGACAGAGATCACAAGCAGGCAGAGAGAGGAGGAAGCAGGTTCCCTGAGCAGAGAGCCCAATGTGGGGCTCGATCCCAGGACCCCGGGATCATGACCTGAGCCAAAGGCTGAGGCTTTAACCCACTGAGCCACCCAGGCCCCCCTAAATATAGTTCTTCAGGCTTTAAGACCATGTTGCTAAAATTTAGTCCCTGTGAATTTTGATATAGCATTAAGGAAACTCTCTGTATCCATCATCTGGATGGATACTTGATCTGGGTAGCTAAAAGCTGGAGAAATAGACTCAGACTTATCCTAGCTACAGGCAGCAGGAGAACAAAGCTGATCAGAGGGCAGAGACCTGTAGTTCAGCTAAGTTGAAGACCTATTTGCCAGGAATATGATTTACTCAAACCAGAAATTATATTCAGGAGAACAGCTAAATCAGGGAAGAGTAGGCAAGAACTGTGGAGCTAAACAAACTAGAGGTTAAGTACTTAAAATCAGCAAAAAGAGAAAAGAAAATGGAAGTACCACTGCACAATGGTTGAAAGTCAAACAGAGCTGCATTCAAAACTTTAGCCCTGCCTTTCTCTGGCTGAGAGAATTTGGATAGCTATGAGTACATTATTTGCTGAAAATATTAGCTGTCCTTCTTTATTAGGTAGCACCTCAGAGCCCCTCCTTGTAGGAGAAGTCCCCTCTACACCCACTGATAAACAGGGCTGCCCTTGTGACTTGCTTCACAATAGAATAGGAACAGAAGTGATGAAAATCATGTCCAAATAGAAGATTTAGGTTCCATTGCATACTTTTTCTTCACTGTTCTTTTCCCTCTACCATGCAAAGGGTATGTTGCAGATAGGGTCTGCCTGTTCCTTCAGCCTGGATCCCACAATGGCTTATGTGGAGGGACACAGACAAACTGGAGACCTACAGCTGACATTTATTGTGAATCTGTGCTGTTAGCCACTGAAATTTGAAGTAGTTTGTTACTGCAGCATAACCTGGCAAAAACTGACTAGCATAGGAAGTCAGACAGGGTACTCATCTGTAAAATCAGGATATAGTTATTGTAAAGAGAAAATGGGATGATATTTGGATATTTTGTGGGTTTTTTGGCAGCATCTCACAAGTAGTGGTTATTATTCCAGGAGGCCCAGCCCAGGAGTCTGGAACAAAGAATCAGGAATCCAGAAGAACTAGGCAGGAATTGATGAAGACCACAGGCCCAGGGTCTACGTTAGATGTTGGAATTTATCTGGAGACATAAGTAACAAACTCTGGAGGATGGAGTAGAGGGAGATTGGAGCAGAAAGTGTAACACTTGAAGATGGCCAACTCCCCTCTGAGGCATACACTTTGTAAGGGCTTTCCATAAAGACCAATGCCACCTGAGAGCATAGTCAAATCAAGGCTGTCAGATGCGGACAAATATGGGATAGTAGGCACTTCCTGACATGAGATTTACATGAGGCATATCTTTACAAAATAAACTTTCTATTTGTTCCCAAATTTTTTCACCCTTAGTGTTATTTGGGTATATTATGGTTATGTATGAAGTTCCTCTCCTTGTGGACTGAGTTATCATTTCTATGAAAGCTACATCATTTATATATTTAAAGTCATGTTTAAAATAGTAACATTTTAAAAATACATTAACACTGAAACTTATATACTTAACAATTATTGATATGGTTGGTTTTGATGGTAATGATGCAAAAGTATATGTGGGTTTCTTCCCCTAAATTGTTTAGAGGGGAAAACTGATGAGCTTTTTTCCCTTGATACAAGACAACTGATATAGGACAATGAGGCTCAACTAGGCCTAATGTGTTTTTTTGGGGTAGAGCATATTTTGCCACTAGAATGGTTTTGTGGGGCCAGAGGGCAAAATCCAGGAGTCTAAATCAATAAACACATCCATTAGAAGTGTTTCAGTTGGTTTTCAATACTGGCCTCACAGTAGAATCACCTGGAGCACTTAAAACTGATACTCAGACTACTCCCA
>RCUC01172703.1:0-20220 GCA_003697995.1 Taxidea taxus jeffersonii
AAATACTTTTCAGATGTTAATATAACTAAAGAATACTGGTAATAATCTATTTGCCATATTTTCCAACTTGAAACTTTGAAGCCTCCCGCTTTTGTTTCCATTCTGCTTACTAACCTCATTGGTGAAAGAGAGCCTAATGTTATAGTCAAAGAATTATCTCCTTCATTTTTTGTTGAATGTACAATAGAAATATCTCAAAATTCTCTGACAGAAGTCTCCAGAATGAGAATGCTAGCATTCTTAATGGAGTATAATATTGTAAAAGAATAGTTAGTGTAGTTGATATAACACTAAAAAAAGAAAACTGGTTACAAGTCTTAGTTTGAACTAAGAGAGCAACTTTTATCTTTGTTGAGGATGCCAAACGAAACCATCTTAATCTTTGATAAGAAATGATATATTAACTGTAATTGTATTGTATATCATATCTTGTGTATGTTATTCAAATTATTATGATAATTTTTCTGAAAAAGCAATGATCACACTTATTCTAAAACACCATTGTGTGGTCTATCAATGATCACAATTTGATAAACACTGGTATAAAGTACCAGTGACTAAGAGCTAATGACAAAGATTCTAGGACTGACTTGGCATTGCAGCTTTGACAATCTGTAAGAATTATTAATACTTCTGAGTTTCTATCCCTTCATCTGGAAACTATATCTCATATAACTGCATTGATTTGCTCATACTGTTTTGTCTAAATGAGATAATACGAAATATATCTTAAAGACCATTCTGCTCCCTGTTATGACGGAGTGGCTGGTATCAGACTCACTGTTCCATAAGAAAAACTTTGAAAGTCAGGTGCAATGCAACAACAAAAATGAAAACAAAGCAAAAAATGAAAAAATGTCCTTGAAGATACTAGAGAACAAGATTCTAGATGAATTTACATTTTGCAATTTCCCTTCAAGGCATTTTCTGACCACTAATCAGTATTTGAACAGGGAATGGTGCTGAGAAAATTAGTATAAAGCAACAACTGAGCTAAGCAGAGATTATCACAGCATCAGGATGGTCTAAAGAGGAGAGGTTTTAATAAACATCCTAGAAATTATTTAGTAGAACCCTGAACACCTACTCTCTAGGAGTAATAGCAAGCCAGAAGTAGACTAGTCTTTATTGAATTAAGGTGATATGTGTATATTCTATATATGCCTGACAGATGAAACCTAAATCCTCTTTGGAGGAGATAACATCATTCAGCAGCACTAGCTTAATTCATATATATCATTTAACATTTATTCAGAAGTTACCAGTCATGTCAAAAAACATAACCAAAGCTGCAAAAATCAAGAGAAAAATAGAAACAAATCCATAAGTGATCCAGCATTAGAACTCACAGACATGAACTGGAAGATTATTGTGACATGTTAAAAAAAAATGGAATGACAGAGGGTAGAAAATTTCATAGCAAATTAAGAAACTATAAAAATAATGAAATATAAATGTTTATAATTAATGCATTTAATAGTTGATTAGACAAATACAAACAGGATTAATAAACTAGAAGATAGATTAGTAGAAAATATCTAGATTCAAGCAATAAGAGAGAGAAGAAAAGATACTTTAAAAACCATAAGAGATATATGGGACACGGTGGAAAGATTGAATTTATGTGTAATTGGAGTCCAGAAGAAGTGAGACAGAATGGGATAGAAGCTTTTTTAAAAAATATCATGGCCTGGAATTATCTATAATTGTTGAAAGGCCCATTGATTCAAAAATACCTCTAAATCAAAACCAGGGCAAAATCAAAGAACATCACACCTAGACATATCATAGTAAATCTGCTGAAAGACAAAGACAAAGAGCAAATCCTAAAAGTATCCATAGGATAAAAAGAAAGGTTACCTTCAAAGGAACATTAAAGCAATGGCTGAATTTTCAATAGTATCATTTCTTTCTTAAATGTTTTTAAGAATTCTCCAAATGATCTCTCTAGGCTTAAAATATTCTTTGCAGGAAAGTTTTAAACTTATATTTGATTCACTATAGATATAAGAAAATTACATTTTCTGTTCCCTCTCTTAATTTGGGTAGTTAATTTTTAAAAAGGAATTTTTATATTTCTTCTAAATTTTAAATTATTAGCATAGTATTTTAAAATCATATGCTTTTTTTGAAGTGTACTTTCTAGGAATATCTTCTTTTGTTTGCATGCTACTAGTAATTTGTGATTTCTTTCTTTTTTTTCTTTTTCTTTTTCTGTTGCTTTTCCTAAGGGTGTATCACTTTTATTAATACTTTTAAAAAAGAAACCTTGGGATTTGTTTATTTTTCTTTACTGCATCCAGTTTTTTGTTTTATTGACCACATCTATGATATATTTTTATTTCTTCTACTTCTTTGATTTTATAATGTGTTTCATCTTTCAGGTTCTTTAGATGGTTGCTTACATCTTCGATTTTCATGCTTTTTTCTTTACTAATATACTCACTTTAACATATAAAAATGCTCTGATAATTACTTTAACTCATTTTATAATGCCAGCATAATCTTAACACCAGTGGACAATATAAGAATTTCCCAAAAGTCATAATGGCCAACTTCTGTCATTAAAATAAATGCAGTTTTTTTTCCAAAGAAAATATTAGTAAAATCTACCCAGAAATATAAAAAAGAATAATACATTATATCCAAGTAAGCTTTCTTCCAGTAATAAAAAATCGAATCAACAATAGAAAAATAAATCAACATTATTCACCACACGAAAATTAACTTTTTAAAATAGTACAATATGATCATAAACCAGTTTTTTAAAAAGCATTTAGTAAGATTTCACAACCTTCAGGATAAAAACCTTTGATAATTAATCTGACAAAAATGTCTACCAAAATATCTACAATAAAAATATATCTAATGGTGCAATAACCAAAGCTTTCCTCCTGAGACTGGAAGTGACAAGCATGTCCTGCTCTTGTCTTCTATATCACACTGGAGGTTCCACCCAGTGTAATAAGATAAGAAAAAGTAACAAAAAGACATAAGAAGCAGCAAGGTACAAATGAAATTGCCATTATTTGTAGATAACATGATTGTATTCATAGAGAATTAGCAGAAGAATCTACATATGAAGCTCTGAAATTAATAAATAAAGTTTGTAAGTTAATTGGCTATAAAATCACTATAGCAGTTAATTATGGTCCTACTCACTAACCACAGGAAAAGTTTTTAATGAAATTTTAAAACATCATTTACTCTAATAGCAAAACAAATTATTTAGCAAAATATACATGAAGAAAGTTATATAAGAGCTCTAAAAATAAAAAAATAAAAAACCTAGGGAACATTGCTATGAGAAATTAAAACCTAAACAAATGAACTCTTTATCATGTTCATGGATTAGAAGACTCAAAATTGAAGAATGTTTTTCTGTAGATTCAATAAATGACAATTAATATGCAAACCATCCAATGGAAGGAGTAGTGAAAACTGATATGCTGATTTTCAAACAGTTTTCACAGAATGAGAACAAAGTGGGAGTACTTGTATTTCCAAATATCAAGGCTTAATATAAAGTAACTACAACAGTGGTATTGGTGTCAGAATAGACAAACAGAACACAGCGGAGGAGCTAGACAGAGAACCATATGTTTATAGTCACCTGGTTCCTCTTTGCAATGCAATGGAGAAGGAATTCTCTTTTCAGTAGATGAAGTTGGATCAACTGATTATCCATAGAGATTTTTAAAAAGAACCTTTACTTCAAACTTCACACTTTACATAAAACCATTTTCTAGTGGGTCAAAGACTTATACACGAAACATAAAACAATAAAGATTCAAAATATAAAAGAATATCTTCACTATCTTGGGGGTATGCAAAAAATTCTCTTAAACACTAACTGTATAGAAGTACAGACACAGTAAGCATAATACAGAAGATTGATAAATCCTTCTTCATTGAATTTAAGAACTTCTCCATTGAATTTAAGAACTTCTCTTAATAAACTTAACAGGTACCCTAAAAATTCAAGTCACAGAGTAGAATTATGTTCACAATAATAGAGCCAAAAATAAGGAAATCCTGAAAATTAACAAGAAAAAAAAAAAGAACAGAAAATCTTATGTAAGAAAAGACAAATGACTGGGTGCCTGGGTGGCTCAGTTATTAAGTCTCTGCCTTCAGCTCAGGTCATGATCCCAGGGTCCTGGCATCGATCCCTACATCAGGCTCCCTGCTCCACAGGGAGTCTGCTTTTCCCTCTGTTCTCTCTCTCTCTCAAGTAAATACATAAAATCTTTTAAACAATGGACACACATTTCATAAACAGGTAATAAGCCCATGAAAGAGTGATCAGCGTCATTAGCCACTACAATAATACAAATTAAAACTACAATAAGATTATCATGAATGTATAATGTATACTAGAATATATACTAGAATGTATAAAATTTAAGGGGAAGAAAAGGTAAAACCAAGTGTAGAGGAAAATACAGAGCACCAGAAAATCTCATTCACTGCTAATGGGAGTATAAACTTCAAGAATCACTTTGGAATTCTGTTTGGCAGTGTGACATATGGCCATATGATACCAAAATTACATTTCTAGGTACCAATGAAAAAGCATACATATATGCAGCAAAGTGTACAAAAGAGTTCATAACAATATTATCCAGCATAAAAATGAAAATCAATCTAAATGCTCAATAACAATAAAATGAGGGGCACCTGGGTGGCTCAGTGGGTTAAAGCCTCTGCCTTCAGCTCAGGTCATGATCCCAGGGTCCTGGGATCAAGCCCCACATCGGGCTCTTTGCTCAGCAGGGAGCCTGCTCTCCTCTCCCTCTCTGCCTGCCTCTCTGCCTACTTGTGATCTCTGTCTGTGAAATAAATAAATAAAATCTTAAAAAAAAAAAAAGAATAATAAATTGTGCTATGTTATACAACAGAATGCTACCAGGAATGAAAAAGAACAAACTACTGTTACATGCAACATGGGTGAACATCACAGGTATAATGTTGAAAGATAGAGACAAAAGAGTACATATGTTTAATTTTATTTATATAAAATTCTAATACAGGTAAAACTAGTATGTGGTGATAGAAGTCAAAATAGCAGTTGTATTTGGTGAGAAAGTCATGATTGGGAGGGTGCATGAGAGACTTCTGGAAGTTGGTAAATTTGATCTGAGTCATAGTTAACAAGTGTGTACATAAGTTAAATTTATTGAGTTGGATTTGTGTACCTTATATATATGCTTGTGTATATGCTATACCTCACTACTAAAGTAAACAAACGAACAAATAAATGAATAACTTAAAAAAGAAAATTCAGAAATGCTTATTCATTCTTCTCCTGTATCAGCTGATGATAGGATCATCTTGGCTGATAATAGGGACATTACAATTTTGTCTTATACTTAATGTTTTCATGAGGTTCCTAAAATAAAAAAATGAAACTCTCCAATCCAGACCAAAGAGCATGGTGGGGCAAAGGAGAACTCAGTGGGTTGCTAAAGGAGAAAACAATGATCTCTGAGTGGAGCTTATAGAGGAGGATTATCTCTTACACTGTGTTGCATGATCCTTAATGGTAGTGAGAGTAAAATACTCATCTTAGCATACCCAAGTGCGTACATAGCAAAGTGCCTGGAATATAGTAATAATTTAAGCTGATATTTATTCAGGGCTTACTCTGGGTTCTGTGCTAGGATTCTTACAAGTATAATCTCAATTAATTCTCACAAAAACCTGTGAGATAATTAAGATTTTGTCCCCACTTTAAAGTTGATAAAACTGAGACTTATGGAAACTATTTCACATGCCAAATCATCCAGGTTTTTTTTTTTTAAGATTTTATTTATTTATTTGACAGACAGAGATCACAAGTAGGCAAAGAGGCAGGCAGAGAGACAGGAGGAAGCAGGCTCCCTGCTGAGAGCCCGATGCTTGATCCCAGGATCCTGGGATCATGACCTGAGCCACCCAGGCGCCCCCAGGGTTTTTTTTTTTTTTTTTTTTTTAAGATTTTATTTGTTTATTTGACAGAGATCACAAGTTGGCAGAGAGGCAGGTGGGGGAGCAGGGGGAAGCAGGCTCCCGCTGAGCAGAGAGCTTGATGCGGGGCTCGATCCTAGAACCCTGAGGTTATGACCCGAGCAAAGGCAGAGGCTTAACCCACTGAGCCACCCAGGAGCCCCAGATCATCCAGTTTTTGAGTGGTGTGCCTGGGTGGCTCAGATGGCTGGGTGTCTGCCTTTGGCTGGGGTCATGATCTCCAGGTCCTGGGATCAAGCCCCACATCAGGCTCCCTGCTCAGCGGGGAGCCTGCTTCTCCTTCACCCTCTGCCTGCTCTTTCTCTTTTTCTCTCTCTCAAAATAATAGATAAAATCTTAAATAAATAAATAAGAAAATCCAAGGCACTGCAAATGTTGAGACTATGTGTATAACATCCTATTTCTAAGAAAACAGTTGGTTATATGAAGCAAGAATTTTCTCTATATCTGCATTATAGAATTGAAAACAATCCTTTTATTTATTAAGGTTAAACTCTGTAATTCCTCCTCCCTAGGCTGTGAGATCCTTGAAGCAGGGATAATATTTTATTTGTCAATAAGTCCCCATTTTGTACCGCAGTGCCTGACTCATAATAAATGATGAATTTAAAAAAGATTTGTTTGGTGAGGTAGCTTGATTTGCCATGGTTCTAGGTTACTGTAGAATCTATCCATTCCTGTAAACGTGTTTGTAAGTAAAATGGGAATTACCTCTCACAGCGAGCTTCACAAGGGTAGTATGAGTATTCACAGAGTCATGATGCAAATTGTGGGAACTTGGTGATATCTGCTAAATCTAAAATTAACCACTGCTCCAGAAAGAAAAGAAAAGAAACAAAAAGAAGTGAAAAGAAAAAGAAAAAAGAATAAAAGTGACCTAGTGATTGCTTGAGAATGTAATTGCAAGTATTTTTATAGTCTGTGGAGTAAAAGCAAACTTTAAGATTCTGAACAAAATTTCTTCACTCTGTTACCACATTTTCCACTTTCTCATTGGAGTGATGATTTCTTAATGCAGTATTTTTATGCTTCCTGGACAGTCTTTGTGTTCTGAAGATAAGCTGTCAACACAATCTCGGAGAGTCTTTTGGAAGGGAAAGAATGCTTGGGGATACTACCTCTGCTTAGAACCCTGCCAGGAGACACATGACCTAAAAAAAAATGTCCCTTTTCCACCAACTCTGTCTTGGAGAGGAACCAATTTTCCTTGCTTTTAGAATGCACAAGTTATACAGAGATGCCTGGATGAAGACTTTAGCACATCATCACAGGAATACCTCGGTCTTTGGTTTGGCAAAAAACCAATACCAGAGGTGGTAACAGCTGTGCAACAATTTATCGGAGGGGTATGGGGACTGGCAGCTGCTTTTACTTTTCCCCATTCTGAAAGCTTGTTTCCTTTGAGTCATTTTTTGATTGTGATGGATTTATTTTCTGTTATGTATTATTTCAAAGATCTTGGGCAATCTTTTTTCAAGATTCATGAAAATAAAGATTCATGGTTCTGATGAGAAAGGGTGTTTAACATCTGTTGGAACCTATGTTCCCATGCATTTTTGTGGCATGTATTTGGCATTCTAAAAAGTTATGTTTTATCTATGGTGACACATAGAAATCTCTAAATTATAGCATTCAATGGCTGATCATTCATAAGTAAAATTTTAATGTTCAGATTAATTTAAGGTTCAGATTATCCTCTCCTATATTGATATGATTTTTTTATTTTATTTTATTTTAAATATTTATTTATTTATTTATTTATTTCACAGACAGAGATCACAAGTAGGCAGAGAGGCAGGCAGAGAGAGAGGAGGAAGCAGGCTCCCCGCTGAGCAGAGAGCCCGATGTGGGGCTCGATCCCAGGACCCTGGGATCATGACCCGAGCCGAAGGCAGAGGCTTTAACCCACTGAGCCACCCAGGAGCCCCTGATATGATTATTTTAAATGAAACCTATGTTACTTCAATATGAAGAAGTACTGCAAAAAGAGGAATATATTAAGGAATAATTATTTTCTAATGTTAACAAATATGGAACATGATTTCAGGTGACATTTAAGACCTTCTTCATCTCAGGCAGCCAGTAAGACTTCAAGATAGGACATGTCTTGTTCACTTCTACCTGTGAGTTTATTGTGGGAGAGTCATATTTTTTAAATAATAGTTGCTTCTAAGTAGGTTACTGAATTTTTTCTTTTCTGAAATTCTATATAAAATTTAAAATATTTTGGGATGCCTGGGTGGCTCAGTGGGTTAAGCCGCTGCCTTCGGCTCGGGTCATGATCCCAGGGTCCTGGGATCGGGTCCTGCATCGGGCTCTCTGCTCAGCAGGAAGCCTGCTTCTCCCCTCCCCTCTCTGCCTGCCTCTCTGCCTACTTGTGTGATCTCTGTCTGTCAAATAAATAAATAAAATCTTAAAAAAAAAAAAATTTAAATATTTTTACCTCAATAGATCTGTTTATTAATAGCAATTTATAAGAATAAATTCACAGAATTCCTCTCTCTTTATCATGAAAAATGTAAATGTAATGTGAGAAAGGTACTAGAAAAACATAGCTAACGACTTACCCCCCCACACACACCCGCCATTTTGTGAGTTAGGTCAAGTTTGCTTTTGACACCATTTCATTTTCCCTTTGATTCCTTCAGTAATAAGTAAGTTTTTTCATTGCAAGCAATAGAGAGGACTAACTTAAACTATTTAACTAACTTAAATAGCAAAGAGCTTATTAGGATATAAACATAAGGCATAACATAAGGGAGTGATACTAAGAAACCCCTATTAGAAGGATATGAAGAATGGACAAAACATGAGATAAGTCTGACGAAACAGCAAGTAAAGGACAAAACTAGGTAAGTTCAAGTTGTTTCTGTATCAGGAACTAAGAGTGTTTAGGAAACACTGGATTGCTAAGGCTGAGGACAGTTTCAGCTATTCATCAGTGGTTTGTGATTTGGGGGAAGAGATATGATTGGTCTAGATTGGGCCACATGCCACCCATTGACCAGGGTAAGGCAGAAGATCTTGACTGACATAAAGAATCAAACAGCTGTTACAAAGGTAGAAGACCACTCCAAAATTCAGTAGCTTGAATTCATAGTCATTTATTTCCCTAGGCATCTACAGATAGGCTGAGGATCAGCTGATCTAAGTAGGGCCTAGCTGTGTGGCTCTGTTTAAAGATCGGGTCAGGTGGCAAAGATATATGTCACATATATTCCTTCAGGGGCCCAGATAAGGGCCAGGAGCTATATGGGAGAGGTTCCTGTCATGGGAAAGTACAAAAGTACAAGTCCTACCGTATAAGCAGTGTTGAAGTCTCCACTCATCACATCTGCTGACATCCCATTGGACAAAGCAAGTCATGTGGCCAAACCCAATGTCAAATGAAGGAAAAGTACACTCTGCTTTTTGTGGGAGTGCCAGTCGAATCAACTGACAACAGGGATGCAGAACAGGAGTACAAAAATGAGTCAATAATTAAATTGGGCTAATTACCTAAGGATCAAAAAAAAAATAATTACAATAAAAGAAATCAACATTATTACCAAAAACAAAAAGGATGCTTGATAGGAAAAAGAAATGAGCCCAACAAATGACTAATTCCTGAAAAGTCTTGTTTTCACCTGGTTCTTACAAATTACAGTTTTAGGTAGTTCTTCTATTTCACCTTCATACACTAATAAGACCCCAAGAACTGACAAAAAAATCATTTTATGGCAGTGATGTGACCAGTACGTCAAGCTATAAGAAGAAGTGGTGAAATCATTGTTAGATAATGCAACAACCTTGCAAGTAATTGTAAATTCAATACATTGTGAAAAAAAAAGTCATACAGAGGAAGGAATTGTTACTTACTATATAGAACCTGTGAACATCCAAGCACCTGCTAAACTAGTCAAAAGCAACAAGTCCAACTATTTGGGATCTCTGGGTTGCTCACTTCAGCACTAGCCACTTCTAAAGGATGGCTGGATAGCAATGGCTGTTACTATTCTGTGCTTTGCCTTGCCTGGGGAGTGCTAATGGAATTTGGACATCAGATTTTAAATGAATCAAAGGGTGCCCCAATGCTGGTCCTCAAATCTAGGCTGGGATGGCTACATCAAATCATATCCTCAGATTCTAGGGCTCCATTTATAAGGACCTCAGTTGAGTATGTCTTGTGTTGTAGCCCCTAATATTGATTTTTCTTCTGACATTCCAGAACTCTCTCAAGTGATTCCCAGGTTTATCCAGGTTGAGAATCTACTTAGTCCAGTGGTTTAAGTATGAAAAAATCTACTTAGTCCAATGCTTTAAGTATAAAAAACCAGAGTGGATGTCAGTATGACTTTCTTTCCTGTGTCACACAAGCTTGTTTGGTGTCAGAACTTAGACTAGTACCTGCTCTACTGTCCTGTCTCCCAGTCCAGTGCTCATTCCTCTACACCCTGCTCTCTCCTTCACAGAACACCCAGAAGGTATCATGCTGATTTGAACTTCTAGAGAGTGAACCCCATCCCCTCCCCATTCTCAGGCACATCAGTTCCTTTCACTCTGAAGCACATGTAGTTGTAGATATACTTGCATACTTATGCAGACTTCATCGGTCATGGTTGCTAGAGAGGTGAGCTAAGACCATTTTTAAATGAAACCTCCAAATCTTTTTTGCCCCATAGGCACTGAGTATAAGCCAAAGGTCACTGTGATAAGGGAGACAGCAGCAGGTCTGTGGAAAAAAAACCTCCAGAGCAAAATCATCAACTCTTAATGGAATGTGAATTGAAAGCCAAGAACTGCTAGTGAAAAAAAAAAAAAAAAAAAAGGATGGAAAGTAGAGGAAAGAAGAACAGAGAGGAGTGAGCATGAGGTGACAGTGCAGAGGGCTTGGGATGGGCCTGGGCAGCCTGTCAGCCAGCAGGTCACCTGGCATGCAGGATAAGATAGGGGTGAGAGACAGCCACCCCAAAGGAAGAAAGATGGTCTTCAGGAAGGGAAGATATGCTTAAAATTAAACACAGGGGAGGAAAAGGGTGTTTACAGTTTTCTGAGATGAGATTCAAGGCTGAAGTCATCGTTTGGCAGCCAAACCAAAGAAATTTGATTTCCCTCTGAAAGATTTATGTCTTCTAGGGTTGAGAAATATGTCTGGTTGCCAATATTTCATAAAGCAACATAGAAAGAAATACTACCTACTTTGGTATTTGGTTTGGGACTTTTCACCTTTGTTTGGCAAGATATTTTTCATTTTGAAAGAGAGAACAATTCATGTCAGCTTCCTATGAAGATCTCAATGCTCTTTGCCTAAATTATCTTGTGGTTCATAATGTTGTACTTAACTACATACAAATATTTTAAATGGTGAATTAAACTTGTTGATGTGCATTCACAGAATCTGTAAAACGCATAGCCTCTCTGTTCCAAAACCCTTTGAGATAATATCACCTTCAAAGGGAATGAAAATAAATGTAATCAAACCCTTTGGGAATTTTGCATAGTAGTTGGGGGAAGCAAAACTCAGAGCCAGCTCTGCCATTTACTATTTGTGTGACCTTAAGAAGTTACTCAACCCCACTATGCCACAGATTCCTTATCTGGCAAATGGAAATAATAAAAGAATCTGCTTCATAGGGTTGTTGAGGGCATGAAATGACTTCAGTGCTTAGAACAATGCTTGGCACTCAAAAAGGATTCATTGTTATTATTACATAATCTGGAATTTCTGAGATCTCCCAATTTCAAATATTCTCTATCATTGTAGTCATGTATCATGGAAAAATCCTAAAAATGCCAACTAACTACACTTTTAGATTACCTTTTTTCACTTAGTGGCAGACTCCTAAAACAATGGGGAGAGGAAAGTTTTCCTCAGTCTTCTCCAGCTCTAAACCATGTCACCCCTATTATAATCATTGAACTACCACCAACTCTTTGTATATAGCCACCCAAAATTTTATATACTCCCCCCCTTTTTTTTAATCAGGGACATTTTTCTCTGGCATAGTCATCTGCATGCTCTAGCTACAATTTCTCCCACAGCCTGTCTTCCAGCTCATCTTCCCTTTTCCTTCTGCCTCTTTCTACTTTCCATTCCCAACCCCTCTCTTTCTCTTTTTCTTGTTTCTTACCCATCCTTCCTGTCTCTCTCTTCTCCTTAATTCCAGAAGGCTTTGGGTCCCTGGTCTCCTCCAGGCACTATGTCATTTTCTTTCCAAATTCCCCAATGTTAACCTATATTCAGGTATTATCCAGACAGATGTTAATTTCTCCTCCCCACCTGCTCCTTAAATATTCGTTCATGCTCTCAATGTCCTTGTCATTCAGCCCTTCTGCTATGCTCTGCCTCTAGCTCTTTCTCAAAAGTTTTCTCTATTTCCCGGGGCAAACAGACAAGTAATGTAGTCAATAGATGGTACTTGAAAAACAGACAAGCAATCTAGGTTCTTCTCTTGGTTCTTTTATTTGCCATCTGAGTGACCTTGGCCAAGGCACTTAAACCACCTGAGCTTCATTCTCCACATAGGTGCATTCTGTGCTGAGTACATATGGAGATGCTACAGGCTCATATGAGGCAGAATAAGTCAAGCAATATGTTCAAGTGCCATATATGTTATTTATTTAATGTCATCATTGTCCTAGCCCTCCTGGTAGTCTAGATATCCTATTCACTTCCAACTGATAGAAGTGGTAGTTTCTACTTTTAGCTCTCTTATCATTCCTTTTGGTTATGATGGCACCCTGATCCTTTTCCCCCAACCTCAACACCTGTTTCTTCCCCCACATATTGTTTACACCAGTATTTTCAAATCACTCACTTCGCCACGTTATGACAAGCTGCTGCTTATTCTTATGCTTATGACCCTTCCTCATGTGCTATTTTTGCTGTTTCCCATCTGTCTGGTGATCATTTATTATACTTCAGAACCCAGCTGAGGTATCTTATGTAAAATCCTCTCTGTGAGTGACTTGTATCTATTGTCATCTATGTCATTTTGGTTTGAAATTGTTTACCTTCATATCTGTCACTCTTACTAAACTTTGCTCTTCTCAGAACAGGCCTCTTACCTGCAGTCCCAGCACAGTGTCTGGCACATTACGGTATGTCTCTTGCTTTGTTGAATTGAAGTATAAGTTCAAGTTCTCTTCTTCTGATCATGTGAATATGGAATTACACTATTTGGATTTAGGCTCTGGCCAGCCATGGATATTGGCTGCCTGACCATGACCAAGTCATTTAGCCTTTAAGAAAGCAAGTTTTCTTTTGTGTAAATGGGAGACAATGACATCCCTATTTATTAAACACCATCTGCTGGAACTGTGTGTTTGCTTATTTATCTTGTCTCATTCAATTCTTAAAATTCCCTGTCATGTACCTATTGTTCCCATTTTACAAATAAGAAAGCTGAGCCTGGACAACTAAAATAATCACATAACTAGAATCCTTGCTTCCATTCATTGTTCTTCAGTATAATTTGTTACAGTATCAAGGGTGATCTTTTAAAATCATCAAACAAATAATGTTATGCTCCTTGGGAAAAAACAAACAAACAAACCCTCCTATGGCTTAATTGCATTTAGAGGAAAAAAAGAAATCTAAATGTCCTCTCAGGTTCTCTAAGTCTCACAAATGATCTAACTCCTAATTACCTCTCAGATTTCACCATGCTCTACTTTCCCCCTCTTTCATAGCACTCAGTACACTAGCTGAATTGCTTTTCCTGGAACATGTAAGCTCTTTCCCACCATGGAGCTGCTGCATGTGCTATTTCTTCTGCCCTAGCAGAAGATCTCTGCTCCCTTCCAGAATAGCTTTACATGGCTGACTCCTTCTTCTTATTCCAGTCTTAGTTCAAATGGTAATTTCTTAGAGTAATTTTTATTAAAACCCAATCCCATTTAGCTCCACCCCCAATAGTCTTCATTTCATCACCCGATTTGATTTTCCACAGAGCACTCACAAATCTAAAAATCATCATTTACTTTATTGCCTGCCTCCTATATTTTCAGTAGCTAGCATAGCAGATTCAAAATGTATTTGTTAAGAGAATGAACTGTGCAAAGTCAACTCAGCCAAGAGCAGTAGAACTGGGATTTGAACCCAAGACTGTCTGACTCTGAAATTCATGTGCTTAACCAATGTATTCTTTCCCTGCCTCAGCCATAAGGCTATTGGGAAGAAACAGCAGGCTAATGTAGGAGACATGCTTTGTAAATTCTAAGAGTTATACCATCATGAAGAAGACATTCTATCCTTCAGTGTCCTTTGTTGGATGCCACACACATTCAGACTATTCATTCTCAAGAGTCATCACCAATGTTAGGGAAAACGAGCTTTTGGCTATAAGAAGTCCTTCTACTGATATCCCTTTAAGAATTTCTGGTGACATCTATGGGAAATGTTTTCTTCTTTTACTTTCACTCTTGGCCATACCCTTGCTAATCCTACCCTTGTCTTCTACACTCTTGACTTTGCCTTCCTTGATGCCATTAAGGGAAAATTTACTGAAACATCTTCCATTTATTCTTCAATAACCATATTTAACACACTCGATTTTCATAGACATTTTAGGCCTTTGTTCAATCCCTAACTATGCCATATCCCTGCAGAGGGCTTAAAGAAACAAATTCAAATTAAAGCTAGAATAGACAGTGGGGAGTCCTAATTCTTAAGCACCCCCCTATCATTATAAAAGGGATAGAAAACTGAAGCATATAAGGTTAGTTCACTTGAAATCAACAACACAGCTGGTTAATGGCAAAGCCAGAATAAAAACCTGGTCCCCAAGTGCTCCTTCCCTGAAACTTGTTTGGTTTATTTATTTATTTTGATAGAATATCATATTATAAATTTCCATTTTGATTATGGTTTATTGAAGAAAAATTATTTTACATCCAAATTATAATAATAATAATAATTTATAAAATATAGTAGCAATCCATATATTTTATCTTTGTATTTGTAAAGGTCCCCAAATTTCAAAAGCAAATAATTTTTTTTATATCAGTGGCATGAATTAATGTCTCTTCACCATATTCCTTTGAATTCTTAAGCTATAATCAGTGTCATTTTAGGATTTGCTGAGATTAAAAGTTTTTAGAATAACCTAATACTTAGATACTTCAATAATTCTGTTGTTTTCCAAGCAAAATATGGAGAATGCCCTTTAAAGCCAACCAATTGCAAAATGTATATTTTTATTTATCTTTAAATTGTGAGTATTTTCGGAAATAAGCCATAGCTTCCTCGTGCTTTGAAACTTTGGGCTCTGCCCTGCTAGTGACCATCTTTAAAGGATGAAAATACTGGGAAGAAATCAGAGAGAGAAATAAACCGTGAGAGACTCTGGACTCCAGGAAACAAACTGAGGGTTAGAGAAGGGAGGGGGGTTGGGGTATGCGGTAACTGAATGATGGGTATTAAGGAGGGCATGTGTTGTGTAGAGCACGGGGTGTTATATGCAATTGATGAATCATTTAACACTACATTCAAAAACTAATGATGTATGGGGTGCCTGGGTGGTTCAGTGGGTTAAGCCTCTGCCTTGGGCTCAGGTCATGAACTCAGGGTCCTGGGATCTAGCCCTGCATCTGGCTCTGTGCTCAGCAGGGATCCTGCTTCCCCCTCTCTCTTTGTCTGCCTCTCTGCCTCCTTGTGATCTCTCTGTCAAATAAATAAATAAAATCTTAAAAAAAAAAACAAAAACAACTTGGGGCGCCTGGGTGGCTCAGTGGGTTAAAGCCTCTGCCTTCGGCTCAGGTCATGATCCCAGGATCCTGGGATCGAGCCCCGCATCTGGCTCTCTGCCCAGCAGGGAGGCAGCTTCCTCCTCTCTCTCTGCCTACTTGTGATCTCTGGCAAATAAATAAATAAAATCTTTAAAAAAACCCAAAAACCTAATGATGTATTATATGTTGGCTAACTGAACATAATAACAAAAGGATGAAAACACTGAAACAAGGATGACATAGGTAGTCAGAGCATAAAGTGTTACTCTTTAGAAATACAGTTATTTCAGCAATTAGATCATAGAACTTAAAAATAAAATTTGAGGGTTGCCTGGGTGGCTCAATCGGTTAATCATCTGCCTTAGGTGCAGGTCATGATCCCAGTGCCCTGAGATCAAGCCTAGCTTCCTGGGATTGAGCCCCACATAGACGGCTGCTCTTCCTGCTCAGTAGGTAGTGTGCTTCTTCCTCTCTGTGCTGTGTGCACTCTTGCTCACAGTCTCTCTTTCCCTCTCAAATAAAAAAATAAAATCTTTAAAAAAAAAAGATTTGTGAAGTTTTCCTTATCAGAATGTCCAAATCATTTTTCTCTCATTCAGAAAAAACAAGTTCTTGTCCATATAGCAAATATAATGGGTGGAGGAGACTGAAAAGGGGAGAGAAAAAATTTGCTGGCCTTCCAATCTCCTTTCAAGGCATTCCTTTCTGGCATAGGTATAGCATATTAGCCTGCACACACCCACCAAACTTTCCTCAAGTACTGATAAGGAAGTTTTGAACTTCACCAAGCTCTTTCCTTATATTGAAAAAAAAATGTATTTTTACTTTTTTCCCCATCATTTTTAGTCATTGAAACTACTTTCTTCTCTCTATAGGAAGTAGGTTATTATGTTTGAGTCATAGATCATTGCTATCACTAATACATAATGTCAGTTGGAGGATACTCACACCCTAGAAAGTTTCCAAGTTTACAATGTCTACTTAAATTTTTCCAGAGAACATTTGTCATTTCATTGAAGAGCAGGCCTATGGGTAATCATTTAATCAAAACTACTGCAGTGATTGCTACTTGTGCAGAAAATTATAAAGCTACAGCAGGAGTAAAGCCCAGATTGCCAAGTTTAAATGGGCACTGCTTTTTTGTTAAGTATTGGGTTAGAATGAATACCACATCCTTAAATTTGGAGGAAATTGAAGAAAGAGAATCATTCTTTGGTCAGAACCGCATTTCCTAATTTTCATTTCCTCTATTTTATTTACACAAAAATACATAATGAAAATTCATAGAGGCACATACAGAGAATATCTAATTATGATTCATGCACTTAAAGAAAACTCTTTTTCTAGCCTTGAGGCCTTTGATACATCCTTTTTTTTAAGACAAGATGCAAAAAAATTGAAAAATATTGAATAGGTTTTTTATGCCTCATTATGATTTCATATATACCAACCATTGAGTGAAAAAAATAAATTGAGATGATAGTTTATGAGATAGTCAATCCTAATATGTGAACAAGAACTTATTAGGAAACAGGTTAGTATGGAAATAACTGCTCTTCTGGAAGGAAGCTTTGTTTTGTGTCTAAAACTCTATAACTTATGCTTTTGTGTATGTAATTCTTTCCTTCATTGTCTCTAATGGACATAAAGTTTAATATATTGTTAACTCAGAGCATAGCTGTTTATGTATATTAGAGAAAGTAAACACACTTCCTTAAAGGGTAATACAGTAAGGTCATACTCTCTGTAAAGAATTGTTAACAAAGACAGTTTGAACCTGCTATTTATTTTCTTTCCCAATAGCACTCTTTAAAAATTGAACTCAACTTTTAAGTTAGAAAGTGGCTTTCTCAAATGCTGATATAAAAAGCAGGTCAAGGGGACACCTGGGTGGCTCAGTCAGTTAAGCATCTGCCTTCAGCAAGATAATCCCAGGATCCTGGGATCTAGACCCATATCGGGCTCCTTGCTCAGCAGGGAGCCTGCTTCTCTCTCTGCCTGCTGCTCTGCCTGCTTGTGTGTGCGCTTGCTCTCTGTCAAAAAATAAAATCTTAAAAAAAATTAAGTAAAAGCTGGTTAAAATTGGTACCCACAAAAGAGGAATTCAGCTCTCATTTATGGTTAATGAAATGATGGGTGATATATGATTGACACTGGGTCTTATAACAGCAAAATATATTTTCTGTTTGGAAATAAAGCATGTAAGATTCTACTGCTATCTCACATTGGCGGAAGAAATGGGAAGCTCTAAATCTGTGGCATCTCTTCATGAGTGATGAAAGACAACATGAATGGGTAGATTTTAGAGGAGCTAACCCACTCTGGGAAGATGCAAGCATGTTGATAAAACCTCACTGCACCAAGACTAGCAATAAATAAGACTTCCCATGGAGCACATTTCACCACCACAAGAAAGAACTTGTTTCTGACAGAAAATTGTCCTAAGAAGTTTCTTATCCAAGTTTAAATATAGTTCTTTTTTTTAAAGATTTTTAAAATTTATTTATTTGACAGACAGAGATCACAAGCAGGCAGAGAGAGGAGGAAGCAGGTTCCCTGAGCAGAGAGCCCAATGTGGGGCTCGATCCCAGGACCCCGGGATCATGACCTGAGCCAAAGGCTGAGGCTTTAACCCACTGAGCCACCCAGGCCCCCCTAAATATAGTTCTTCAGGCTTTAAGACCATGTTGCTAAAATTTAGTCCCTGTGAATTTTGATATAGCATTAAGGAAACTCTCTGTATCCATCATCTGGATGGATACTTGATCTGGGTAGCTAAAAGCTGGAGAAATAGACTCAGACTTATCCTAGCTACAGGCAGCAGGAGAACAAAGCTGATCAGAGGGCAGAGACCTGTAGTTCAGCTAAGTTGAAGACCTATTTGCCAGGAATATGATTTACTCAAACCAGAAATTATATTCAGGAGAACAGCTAAATCAGGGAAGAGTAGGCAAGAACTGTGGAGCTAAACAAACTAGAGGTTAAGTACTTAAAATCAGCAAAAAGAGAAAAGAAAATGGAAGTACCACTGCACAATGGTTGAAAGTCAAACAGAGCTGCATTCAAAACTTTAGCCCTGCCTTTCTCTGGCTGAGAGAATTTGGATAGCTATGAGTACATTATTTGCTGAAAATATTAGCTGTCCTTCTTTATTAGGTAGCACCTCAGAGCCCCTCCTTGTAGGAGAAGTCCCCTCTACACCCACTGATAAACAGGGCTGCCCTTGTGACTTGCTTCACAATAGAATAGGAACAGAAGTGATGAAAATCATGTCCAAATAGAAGATTTAGGTTCCATTGCATACTTTTTCTTCACTGTTCTTTTCCCTCTACCATGCAAAGGGTATGTTGCAGATAGGGTCTGCCTGTTCCTTCAGCCTGGATCCCACAATGGCTTATGTGGAGGGACACAGACAAACTGGAGACCTACAGCTGACATTTATTGTGAATCTGTGCTGTTAGCCACTGAAATTTGAAGTAGTTTGTTACTGCAGCATAACCTGGCAAAAACTGACTAGCATAGGAAGTCAGACAGGGTACTCATCTGTAAAATCAGGATATAGTTATTGTAAAGAGAAAATGGGATGATATTTGGATATTTTGTGGGTTTTTTGGCAGCATCTCACAAGTAGTGGTTATTATTCCAGGAGGCCCAGCCCAGGAGTCTGGAACAAAGAATCAGGAATCCAGAAGAACTAGGCAGGAATTGATGAAGACCACAGGCCCAGGGTCTACGTTAGATGTTGGAATTTATCTGGAGACATAAGTAACAAACTCTGGAGGATGGAGTAGAGGGAGATTGGAGCAGAAAGTGTAACACTTGAAGATGGCCAACTCCCCTCTGAGGCATACACTTTGTAAGGGCTTTCCATAAAGACCAATGCCACCTGAGAGCATAGTCAAATCAAGGCTGTCAGATGCGGACAAATATGGGATAGTAGGCACTTCCTGACATGAGATTTACATGAGGCATATCTTTACAAAATAAACTTTCTATTTGTTCCCAAATTTTTTCACCCTTAGTGTTATTTGGGTATATTATGGTTATGTATGAAGTTCCTCTCCTTGTGGACTGAGTTATCATTTCTATGAAAGCTACATCATTTATATATTTAAAGTCATGTTTAAAATAGTAACATTTTTAAAATACATTAACACTGAAACTTATATACTTAACAATTATTGATATGGTTGGTTTTGATGGTAATGATGCAAAAGTATATGTGGGTTTCTTCCCCTAAATTGTTTAGAGGGGAAAACTGATTAGCTTTTTTCCCTTGATACAAGACAACTGATATAGGACAATGAGGCTCAACTAGGCCTAATGTGTTTTTTTGGGGTAGAGCATATTTTGCCACTAGAATGGTTTTGTGGGGCCAGAGGGCAAAATCCAGGAGTCTAAATCAATAAACACATCCATTAGAAGTGTTTCAGTTGGTTTTCAATACTGGCCTCACAGTAGAATCACCTGGAGCACTTAAAACTGATACTCAGACTACTCCCA
>RCUC01172704.1:0-14892 GCA_003697995.1 Taxidea taxus jeffersonii
AAGTCCAAAGATAGTTGAGAAATAAGGATGAATAGAGGAATAGAGAGAGACAAGACTACTACTGATTGGTGCTTCCCAAACTTCAGCATGCACACGAATCACCTGGGTGTCTTGTTAGAATGCAGATTCTTATTCAGTAGGACTGAGGTAGGGTCTGAGCATCTGCAGTTCCTAATAAGCAACCAGTAGAAGCTGCCAGCCTCCTGACCATACATGGAGTAACAAGAAATTAGAGGAGACAGGTAGCGATTGTTTTGACTAAATCCCAGGCAACTAAAGCCTGAGTGACTCCTTCAGGGCTGTATGGGCAAGTAAATCATGTTGGCATGTGCCAATAGAAAGAATATAGGGATTTCTCATAAATAAAAGGATGCTTGCTTGAATTTATCTTAAGAATTTTGTCTGGGGTGCCTGACTTGCTAAATTGGAAGAGCATGTGACTCCTGATCCCAGGTAATGTGTTCAAGCCCCATGTTGGGTGTAAAGATTACTAAAAACAATAAATTCTCAAAAAAAAAAAAAGAATCTTGTTGATGACTTTGTAGCCAATAATACACATGGAACTAGAAATTAAACATCAATAGGAACCTTGCATACAACACGGGTGGTTGTTAAAAACCATTCACTCTAAGAGTTAAAGTGGAGGCAGCGTAGTGGTATTGATAGACAACCATGACAGGAGCCAATTGAGAAAGCCAAATTAAATTATTTTAAATGGCATTTCCCAAACACTGTTGTCACTGAGGTCATTTTAGTTGGTCAGACTAAAATGAGAAAGACGTGATGATAAATTATACCGTATCACAGAATAATAAGTATTATTTCCCTTTTAACTTTCTTTCAATCCTTTTTTAGTTTCAGGGGAAAAAGTATTAGCTCAGGTTGTACACCTTTAGTCATTTTCTCATACCTGCTAATTACCCATTTTAACAAAAAGAACATTCCCCAAGCTCAAAACTATCACAGGCAAAGAAATATGGTTGGTTTATTTTCATTATAATTATATGTCTAGTTACTTTCTACTTTCAGCAAGTGATAGTTTTTGTTTTTGTTTCTGGTAGTGATAGTTTTCTTTCAATATAAATTTTAATAAATAAAGTTAATTTCTAAAATATTAGTACTATTACAACAGTGTACAGATAGGACAAAAGTCATAAAGGTGCTACTTAAATAGTTGAAATTTGGAAAATCTGGCTTGGAATAAACATGAAACTACATAGAAATCTGTGTTGTTTACAAACTTAGATCCTAACAAAATATTTGCATTGATTTATTTAGCAAAAACTGCACATAGAATAGGCTTATAAAGACCATATTTAATTAACAAATAGTTATGGAAACAAAAGAGCAAATTTTAAAATTCAAAATGTTTCCCTGATTTTATCTATTTATTTTTTTCTACATATGGACAGTTTTGTGGGTTCAGTTGAATGTATCAAACAATTGATTAATTAAAAGATTCAGCAAATATAATTCATCTGTTTTCCAAAAGTATTTTTCCTAATTTTTAAAAAAAATTTTAAAGGTTTTTAGTATATGTGCTGCCGAAGCGAGCACTTTTTAAAGGTTTTTATTTATTTATTTCACAGAGACACAGTGAGAGAGAGGGAACACAAGCAGGGGGAGCGGGAGAGGAAGAAGCAGGCTTCCTGCAGAACAAGGAGCCTGATGTGGGGATCAATCCTAGGACCCTGGGATCATGACCTGAGCCAAAGGCAGACGCTTAACGCCTGAGCCACCCAAGTGCCCCTATTTTTTTCTATTTTGAGACCCTGTGTATATTTAAAGAAAAAGTAGGAACTTCTTTTTTTTTTTTCTTAAGATTTTATTTATTCATTTCAGACAGAGAGATACAGAGAAGAGGCAGAGGGAGGGGGAGAAGCTGACTTCCTGCTGAGCAGAAAGCCCGACTTGGTGCTCCATCTCTGGACTCACAGATCACAACTTGAGCTGAAGGCAGATGTTCAACCTGCTGAGCCACCCAGATGCCCTAGAATTTTTCTTTATTATACTGTTTAAAATAGTTTCTGAGGTGCCTAGGTGTCTCAGTCAGTTAAGCATCTGACTCTTGACTTTGGCTCAGGGCATGATCTCAGGGTCATGAGATCCAGCCCTGAGTTGGGCTCCACACTGGGCATGAAGCCTACTTAAGAATCTCTCTCCCCGTCTGTCTCCCCCCCCCCCCCCCCCCCTACTCACTCTCCCTTTTTCTCTCCAAAAAAAAAAAAAAAAAAAAAGTAGTTTTCATCTCAATTATTTTGTGTCTAGCCATCAGGTATCACAGTCATTTTCTTGGTACACAGGTATGATGTTGGAAATATGCTAGTAACCTAGCAAGCTATGTTTGGTTTCAGGGAACCCACATGGTCTTGATAAAGTTAATACAGATAAATAGATCACAGATTCATGAGACAGAATAGTCCCAAAGAAATGAGTTTCTGCTTACATTCCATTGGGCTGTTTTTTGTCTGTTTTTACTTATAGGTCCTTATTACCATATGTACCACATCACAAAATCCACACAATTATACAGTTCTCCAGCTTCCCAAACTTTACCTCTTGCTTTGATCTGAATGTTTGTGTACCCCACAAAATTCATGTGTTGAAATCCTAATTCCCAATGTGATGGTATTTGGCCCTTCATGAATCAGATTAATGTTCTCATAAAAGAATCCCCCCAGTGATATCTGTCCCTTTCACCGTGTGAGGATACAGTGAGAAACTGGCAGCACCGTGGAAGAGGGCCTTTACCAGACCATGCTTGCACTCTGAACCTGGATTTCTAGCCTCCAGGGCTGTGAGAAATAAATTTCTGTTGTTTATAAGCCATTCAGTTTATTGTATTTTTGTAATAGCTGCCTAAATGGATAAAGACACTTCCAAAGACTCATTCCAGATCATCAGAATTGTATCTGGAGTACTTTGAGAAATGAATCCTCTAGGGTATCATGTCCATCCCCTCAGATGATGATAATAAATATATGGATTGGTAAAGATGGAACTGTGACAAGATGGGAATCCAATCCCTTAAAGGTTTCCAGAATCTGAATATGTCTGAACACATTCTGCAGGCTGGTGGATGTGCCCACCAGATCCATTTGCATGAGTCAACTCACCTGAAGATGTTCTGATAGGAGTAGAAGAGACCTGGAGTCAGAGTGCATTAGTTTCCTCTTGTTGCTATAACTGTCACAAACTTAGTGGTGTAAAACAATGCAAAGTTAGTATTTTATAGTTTTGGACATCAGAAGTCTAAAATGGGTCTCACTGGGATAAAGCTAAGGTGATGGCAGGAATGCATTCTTTCTGGAGATTCTAGAAGAGAATTTATTTTCTTGCCTTTTCTAGTTTCTACAGGCTGCCCACAGCCCTAGGTTCATGACCCTTTGCTATCTCCAAAGCCAGCAATTGTATCACTCCAGCTTCTGCTTTCATCCTCATCTCTCCTCATCTCTTCTCTTTTCTTTCTCCCTCCATGTCTAACAACTCATCAACATAATCCAGGATAATCTCCCTATGTTAAAATCAGCTGATCAGCAACCTTCATTCCATTCCCAACCTTAATATCCCTTTGGCATGTAACATAATATATTAATAGGTTCTGGGATTTAGGGCATAGGCATTTTTGGATTTTTTATTTTTTTTTTTAAAGATTTTAGTTATTTATTTGAGAGAGAGAGAGAGAGATCATGAGCAGGGGGAAGGGTGGAGGCAGAAGCAGTCTCTCCACTGAGCACAGCACCCGACAAGGGACTCTATCCCAGGACTCTGGGTTCATGACCTGAGCCAAAAGCAGACACTTAATTGACTGAGCCACCAGGGGCCCCCGGGGCATGGACATTCTGGAGGGTGATTATTTTGCCTACCATGCAGAGGTAGAGAAAGGATGGGAAGAGACTTAAGGTTGGTCTTAGAGTTTATTCCCTTCTAAGTGGCCGTTGAGTGACCTCCCCGTGGTCATAAGTGATAGTGGGAAGAAAATGAAGCAAAGCACTGTGTTTTGAGATGCATGTTTGCAGTAGTAACACTATTTTCATTCGAATCATATAGGAGGACACAAAGTGGGACAATATACCTTGTTTCCCTTTCTGCAGGGAATGTAGTGGGAAGCCTGAAGACCTCCAGGGATCAGATTGCCATCTCTGGTTGATGTATCACTGGTATAGGGCCTCAGAAGCAGTGATAAGAGACTTTTCACAAGTGCTGGGGAGGCTTAGCCATAGACCACACCAGGACACACTAGAAAATAAAGCAAGCATATAGTCTAGATCTATTTATGAGATACTTCTGGAACCTTCCAGAAATAACTATAAGACTATTTCAAGGAACTCAAAGACAAAAGACAAAAACAAAACATTGACAACAACAACAAAAAAACAGGCAGTGGGAAAGTTGTAAATTAGTATTTATTCTATTAATATTGTCCTATTTTTCACAGCATCTTGGGGGATCCAGAAGGAGGCTCAAACAAATGGCTGGAGAAAAAGCAACTCTTCCATTTTAGCAGAGTCATCATGCCAGTTGGTGAATCAAGGGCCATGCCTGTTAATCTGCACCTCTGATTATGGTTTCATTTTAATTTAATGTCAATTAACTTGACAATTTAACTCTTGCCTCCCTGTCCAGGTGCTTGATTTACTGACTTATACAACTCTTGATTTTTTTTTTCCCAAAACTGAGGCTTTATACCCATGGTCCTGTGCTTAGGGCATTTCAATGAGTTCAGCTATCCTAGTGGGCACTGTTGTGGCTTTCCCATGTGCCCCCTTCGAGACCAGGGCATTCATTTTACCAGTTTTCTGGTTGTCTGCTAACAGCTCACAGCTGAGTTGTCCTCTGTGGAAAGGATCTGCTTCACCCAAGGTTATGTTTCCTCCCTGGAAACAGCCCATATTCACTGACTGGTCACTGTGGAGGTACAAAAGCCTGCCACCTGCCCTTTGAGGAGATCTGTGAAAGGCAATTCCAGCTGCAGAACATCACTTAGCTCTGGTTGAGGTCTCTGCTGTGACTCTATCTTGGTTCAGTATCTCCCTCTGCCCAGTCCTTATTCCCTCAGAGGGGTTGTTCCTAGGAGCAGACACTTTCTGCATGCAGATCTCCATCTCTGAGAATCTGCTTCCCAGAGGACTTAAATTAAGACACATGATGTGAGAATTGGCCTAAGGGGACAGATTCTAAAATGAAACTTGGGAGCTGGGTCACTTATTGGCCAGCTGGCAGTGAGAACCCATGGTTGGTCATAGGTGGAGTCCTGGGAGGACTGGCGTGGAGTAGTCATACAAGTATTAAACCTTTCACTGGTGATGAACTGAGACGGGATATGAATATAAGGAAATGCTCTGTGGGCTCAGTGTCCTCAGGCATTTGAGAGGTTCAGAGGAAATGATAATTAGAAGGACAATGAAATTGGATGGCTGTCATTAAGTACCATGTACATAGCTGGGAAAGACAATGAAAGATGGAGGTGATTGATCACTAATTTAAGGCAAAGTGTGAAAAGTTAGTCTCCATAGCAGGGTTTTAAAAAGGCTCTCCTGGGGGCACCTGGGGGCTCAGTAGGTTAAGCCTCTGCTTTCAGCTCAAGTCATGATCTCAGGGTCTTGGGATGGAGCTCCGCATCAGGCTCTCTGCTCAGCAGGGAGCCTGCTTCCCCCCACTAATAAATAAAATCTTTTTTTAAAAAAAAGGCTCTCCTGTAGCTGGAGAATGGAAAAGGTGAAGTCTGGACTCAGGATTTAGTTGTAAGGATAGCAGACAGAATTCTAGGGAAGACTGAATTTCCAGGCCCTGCAAGACTTCAGCACAAAGGTCAGGGATCTAGTAGAGAAGGAATAGGATTCTAAGGCTTCAGTTGGGACATCTGGGTCAACACACTACAAAACCTTGAAACCCCAACCCCTGAACACCCTGGGCCCACAGAAGCAGCCTACTGCTCTCTGTTAAGTCCAGCACTCCCCTCCTCAGGACTTACCTCTACTTCCTCTCCCCATCATCAGACATTGGAGTCTTAGAAAGAAACAAGACACATGAACACTAGTAGGTGGGAGATATTCCATATAAAAATACAGGGACTTGTCATATGAAGTTCGGGGAGATATCAAGTTCTTAAGGGCATGCTGCAACTCTTCCTTCACTGTAAAGGATAAATTATTATTTCTTCTACTACTAATGAGGAGTGACCCCCTGCTAGACCTCCTCCAGTTCTGGAAGCAGTATGTTTTACATTAGCAATTACAGTTTTTACTCAGGTACTAGGAGGCATGAAAGCCTGCCAGTTTTGAGTAGGACTCAGAACAGGAAGACCTTTGCAGCAGGTCCATGCTGTGATCCACGCAGCCCTACTTCTTAGGCCCTAGGACCTGGTAAATCCGATGGAAATAAAAACATTTTTGGTAGAAAAGAAGCTATGTGGGGTTTATGGCAAATCTCACTGGGAGAATCATAACATAGCTAAGATTCTGGAACAAGATCATGCCACATGCAACATGGAATTATATATATAATTCAAAAAACAGCTCTTAGGGTTCAATAGGATCTGGTAGAAATAGAGCATCTGACTCTGAGATATCAAGTAAAAATGTGTCTAAAGCTGCTCATTATGAGCTGAATTTTGTTAGACCAATAAATTCATAGTATTAGGCATGTCTAGCAGTAATGCTTTATAAAACAGTATTATATATCTGAGACTGGGCCACAGTAGGGCTAAAGGGCACAAGTAGGCCACATAGGAGGTGGTCCATAACCCTATGTAATATACTGGTTTCATCGCTGCCTTTATATTAGCTGATATCTATGACCACATTAGGGAGCGTCACTTATAAGTAGTTGCTGGGTGAGAAAAATGGTCAAGATTGTTCTCAGGTGGGTGGTTTTACCAAATGAATCGAACTGCTCTTGCACTACAGCCCCACTCAGAGGTGGCCCTGAAAGGCAGTGGTGAGAGAAGATCCTCCCAATAGGCAGAACTTTGAGTAATTTACTGGGTTATCTACTTGGAGTTTCCTATTTAAATTGATTTCTATTCATTATTTCTTTCTGTTTGCTTACTTCTGATTTAACTTGCTCATCTTTTCTATTTCTTAGGATGGAAGTGTATATATCATTGATTTGAGAACTTTTTTTTTAAGATTTTATTTATTTATTTGATAGAGAGTGAGAGAGAGAATGACAGGGGAGAAGGTAAGAGGGAGAAGCAGACTTCTCATGGAGCTGGGACCCTGATGCGGGACTCAATCCCGGGACTCTAGGATCATGACCTAAGCCAAAGGCAGTCGCATAACCAACTGAGCCACCCAGGTGCCTGAAAACTTCCTTTTTAAAAATATAAACATCTAATACTAGTTTAAATGTCCCTTTAAGCAATACTTTAGCTGCATCCTACAAATTTTGATATGTATGTTTATCTTTTCATTTAGTTCAAAATTTTGAATTTTCTTTATGATTTCTTTTTTGACCCATGACTTAAAAGTATGTTCTGTAGTTTCCAAATATTTGGGAATTTTCCAGATATCTTTCTGTAATTGATTTCTAGTTTAACTCACTATAGACAGATAACATACATTGTATGCTTTCAATTCTCCTAAATTTAATGAGACTTACTTTATGACTCACAATATAGTCTGCTTTGATGAATGTTCCATATATGTTCCATTGTTTTTTTTTTGTTTTTGTTTTTGGTTTTTTTTAAAGATTTTATTTATTTGTCAGAGAGAGAGCAGGAGCGAGCACAGGCAGACAGAGAGGCAGGCAGAGGCAGAGGGAGAAGCAGGCTCCCTGCTGAGCGAGGAGCCCGATGTGGGACTCGATCCCAGGACGCTGGGATCATGACCCGAGCCGAAGGCAGCTGCTTAACCAACTGAGCCACCCAGGCGTCCCTATATGTTCCATTGTTAATGGGATCTTAAATAAATGTTGATTAAGTCATTTTATAATTGTTTAAAGTCTTCTATATTGATCTTATTTCTCCTGGTTTTATCAGTTATGCAAGAGGAGTATTGAAATCTCCAATTATTATTGTGGATTTGTCTGTTTTTCCTTTCCATTCACATCTTTTATTTTATGTATTTTGAAAATTCTAAGGTCCTCCTGATAAAGTTATCCTTTTGTCCTTATGCAGTAACCATCTTAAATCTGGCCATATTCCTTGCTGTAAAATCTATTTTGTTAATATTAATATAGCCTCCCTTACTTTCTTTCTGTTTGCATTAGCATGGGATATATTTTCTATCCCTTTACTTTGAATCTGTTCAGGTCTTTATATTTAAAGTGGGTATCTTTTAGATGGCATGTAGTTGGGTATTGATTTTAATCCAATATGATAGGTTTTTTTTCTAAGTGATGTTTTTAAACTATGTAATTTAATTGTTGATGTGGATTGATATAATACTACCATGTTGCTATTTGTCTTCAATTATTCTCATCTGCTCTTTGTTCCTTTTTGTCTCCTTTTCTGACTCACTTTGGATTAGTTTAAATTTTTCTTTAATGATTCGATTTTATCTCTACTCTTGACTTAATAGTTATCTCTTTGGATTTTATTGTTGTTGTTTTTAATTTTGTTTTATTTTTATTCTGGGTTGCCCTCTTTAACTTATCCCATTTTACCTTCAAACTACAGCACATCATAATTTCAGAAATCTATAACAATAAACTCTCACTCTCCCAATCATCTGTTATTCTAATTATACATTTTACATGTACTCATATATTAAATCCCAAAATTCGCTGTTAACTACTTTTGCTTTCAACAACTATTACCTCTTAAAATGAGAAAAAAATATCTCTTATATTTATCCACATATTTACCATTTTTGGCACTTTTCATTTCCTTATCTAAATTTCTATGCAATATTATTTTCTTCTGCCTAAAGAACTAACCATTAACATTTTTTGTAGTGAAGATATAATGGCGATGAATTCTTTCAGATTTGTCTGAAAATGTATTTTGCCCTTAATTTTGAAGATATTTACACTGGGTAAAGAATTTCAGATTGACTTTTTTTTTTTCCTTCAGTACTTATGGATGTCACTCCACTGTTTTCTGACTTACATGGTTGTAATAAGAATATGCAATAATTTTTATCTTCATTTCTCTGTATGTAATGTATATTTTTGAAGATACTTTTTTAAATGAACTTTTTAAAAATTAGTTTTAGATATACAGAATAGTTACAGATAATACAGAAAGTTCCCATACACACCTTATACACAGTTTCCCTTTGTCATTAACATTATTCTGGTACTTTTATCACAACTAATGAACCAATATTGTTTCATAATTATTAACTAAACTTCATACTTACTCAGATTTGATTACTTTTTCCCTAATGTCTTATGTTTCGGAGTCTATCCATAATACTAATTTATGTACTGTCATCATGTTTCTTTAGCTTTCTCTGTATTGTAACAATTTCATAAACTTTCCTTGTTTTTAGTTATCTTAAGTAGTACTGGTCAGGACCTTTTGGAATGTCCCTCAACTAGGATTTGTCTGATGAGCTTATTATTGTTAGGCTGGAATTGTGGGTTTTGAGAGAAAGATAGCAGAAGTACATGCCATTGTTACCACGTCATTCCAAGGTTATATGCTATGAACATGACTTATCCCTAATGATGTTAATCTTCATTGTTTGGCTGAAGTAATGTTTGCCTGTTTATCTAGTGTAAAGCTACCCCCTCCCCTAATACTCTATTGTTTAGAAGCAAGTAACTAAGCATAGTCAATACTTAAGGCATAGATAATTAAATGCCACCCCCCCTTGTGGGGGCAGTAGCTATGTAAATTATTTAGAATTCTTCTCTATAAGAGATTTGTCTATTCTCCAACATTTATTTATTTAATCATTTATTTATATCAGTAGCAACTCATGGATATTTAATTTATACTTTCGGTTATAACCCAAAACTACATTATTTATTTTTTGGCTCAAATAATTCCAGCTCAGACCTTTGGAAGCTTTTTTCAGGTTGGCTCCCATGTCCCTTCAGCATACATCTATTTTTTAAATTCTTAAGACAGCCCTCAGATGATTTTTTAAACTGTTTATCCTTAATGGGGTTAATTGAGGTTCTTGGGCCTGTGGGTATATGAATTTCCTAGGGCTGCAATAACAAATTACCACAATCTGAGTGTCTTAAAACAATAGAAATTTATTCTCTCACAGTTATGAAGACTAGAAATCCAGAATCAAGGTGTTGACAGGGCCCTGATCTCTCCAAAGGAGAGTTCTTTCTTGATTCTTCTAGGTTCTTGTGGTTGCCACACTTAGTGTTCTTTGGCTTATATATGCATCACCCCAACCTCTACCTCTATCTTCACATGGCCTTCCCACCTGTGTCAGTGTACAAATTTCCTTCTGCTTATAGGGACATAAATCATTGGGCTACATCCTAATCCAGTATGATGTCATCTTGATTATATCTGTAAAGACTTGATTTCCAAATTAGGTCACATTCATAGGTTCTGGGTAGACATGAGTTTGGGTGTGGGGGAATTGAACTCTATTCAACCCAATACGGTGGGATTTATTAACTTATTTCCATCAAGTTTGGAAAATGGCCATTATTATTCTAGTATTTTTTTTAACTCCCTTTTTCTCCCAAAACTCCAATTATAGAAATGTTAGACTTTTTGATATTCTCTCAGGTTACTGAATCTCTGTTCATTTTTTTTGTCCCTTTTTACTATGTACTTCATTTTATTTTTTTCATATCTTTCAATTAACTGATCTTTTCTTTTATACTGTCTGATTTACTTTTAATTCCAACCAGGTTTTTTTCCACATATATCAAATATCTTTTATTTTATGATGTGTATTTTTCATCGACTTTCTTAAACACATTGAATATACTTCAAGTGGTTTTTTTCAAATATCTTTATCTCCCAATTCCATCATCTCTGACCCTTAAGGTTTATTTCTGTTATGTGATTTTTTTTTTCCTTCTTGTTTTACTCCTTTGAAAAATAGATCAATCTTGGCTGGCCTCCAGATATTGTGAATTTTTATTGCTGTTTGCTATATTTGGTTGTTTTCTCTTAAATCATGTTGGATTTTATTCTGACATGAAGTGGAGTTACTTGGGATCAGTTGGATCCTTCTAACTCTTTGTTTTGAATTTTGTTAGGGCAGATCCAGAGCAGCCTTAGTTTAGAGCTAATGTAGCTTCAGTACTAAGACAATATTCTTCTGACTCTACTTAATGCCTGAATATTACAAGACCTTTCATTATGACTGATGGAAACACAAACTCTTTACAGCCCCTACTTGAACTCCTAGAACTGTTCTCAAATTACATATCACCCAACACTTTAATATGTTTCATCCTTGACTTTTTTCTTAGCACTTATTACTATCTCATAAACTATATACTTATCTAAATTTTATTATTATTTCTTTCTGTTTTAGAGGAAAGAATTTTATTTTGTTATTCACTGCTATTTAACTAGCTTCCAGAAAAAGCTTGACTCATTATAGTCACTTGATAAAAATTTGCAATATTAGCGAATTAATCAATGAACTATCTTTTAATTAGACACACTTTTTAAATTTCCATTTCTTCCAGTCCCTAATATCTAATTTAATAAATTACTATTGATAAATAGTGGTAATAGTATTACTCATGAGGCTTCTTTCAAGTGTGATTATCCTAAGATGAGGACTTCTGATCATCATTATAGGTTGCAAATAGTACATTGCAAAACTATATGGTGACATTCATGTTTGTGGCCATCTTAGATTAATATATTTATTATTCTAATTTTCCAACAGATGGCAGTAAATATCTTGGAGACTAATTTGCCCATTTTTTAATAGTGGCAGGTCTGTTACCAATGAGGAAACATTCCTATCTTATAAGACCCCCAAACTTCCCTTTCCATTTTGGTGGGTTTCAGGATATTATACTTCTGTATTTTGCTATAACTATTGTTGAAGAATGTTAAAGTAGGCTAAAGACTGTCCATTCATACTTCTGCTTTTGATTCAGTAGATCAAAGAAGCACTCAATTATGTTGATTCAGTAACTAAAGAGTTCCAGAATACCACAAGGCAGGGCTTTGGCTTCCTTTGCCAGGGTTTCCTTCCTAATCCCCATGGAATATTCTGTCTTCTTCACAAAGCCTCCTTCCCTATAGGGCTACCTTGCACATTCAGTGCCTGAAAATTATGGGTATCTATTGAGTCAGTACACCATTAGCCAAGGGCAGAGGTTCAGTTTCCCTGTTTGGGGGATGGCTTACCAAAAATATCAGGGACTTTGAGGCCATATAGACCTAGTCTCAAATCTTGGATCTAACCTATGCTAGCAAATTATATCTCCTAGTCCATTTATTTAATATCTCCAATTCTGTTCCTTCATCTGATAAATGAAGATAAGTGCCTCACAGAATTAAGACCTAAATGAGGTAACACAGAGAACATACAACTCTTGACAGGTGCACAGCAAATGCTATTTCCTATTCACCTTGCATTGTAAGTATCTGTAGGCTAAATCAGCCATCAAGAAGTTGGTAATGTCATAGAATTATACAGTATAAAGAAAATGGTCCCATGTTTTTGGTCACAACTTCATTAGTGCTACAGTTTCTTCCACAGCATCCACACCGACTTGCATCTGGTTTCAAGTTAAACATGCCAGTGATAGGAATGCCCTCTCCCTTCCAAGGGAGGTAATCACCAGAAAATTCTGGACATAGTAAGGAAGACTCTGGCTCTGCTTCCTGTGACCTCATGGAACAATATTAATCCCTCATCTAAAGGATCCCTCCACATATATGAATGAAGCTATTAGGTGAAGCTTTTGAGTCACCTCTTTAACACACATGCCATTTATACTCCCCTAACCTGCACATGTAACACAATATTGAACCCTGTTACCATGGTGTTGGAACTCTCCAATCTGTCTTTGGGCTTCCAACATCATTTCTGTATATTCAGTGCTGCCTTGTTATTAATTTATTGCCCCTTTATCAAATCTGATCTGCATCATTTCTTATTTCTTCACTCTCTGAAATATTGATATTGACACATTTATAAATATTTGTATCTTGGCAATCTTTAGTTTCCTATCTGAGAAAATAAGTAATCTCATTACCTAAGAAAATTTTAGGGACAATGTAAAAGCCAGTAATGGAGGCCCTGCTAGTGATGATACTTCTTGATATCTGTATCTTTTTTATTTTTTTAACTTTTTTGGTATCTGTATCATAACATGGAGTTCTGTGTGTTCAATTTCAATAACCTGTCCCTGGCTGGTAACTATTTCCATGGGTATATCTGTGTGTTTGTGTTGAAGCACAAGCAGGCAAGAGGGAGGCACAGGTGTGTGCTAAGGAAAGAGAGTTAGGCATCATGATTACTTTTGATTAAAGAGGAGATTTCATATAGGACTGTCTCAGGATATTAATAAAACAGGAAACCAATGAATATACCTTTATCCTAAAAGCCTATAAACAGGCATTAGCATTAAAATAACTTAAGTTGAGCTATGATTGTCATCAACATTTCTTCCAAGGATCCAACTAATATATTGTGGGTTAAATAGCATTGACCTTTAATACTTTTTAATCCCATTGACTTTCCTCATTCTTGCTTCTGAGTTTACATTTTTAAGTGACATTTAAGGATGCATGTACTTAACTACACTTAATTTAAAAAAATATCAGGGGACAATTTTATAATAAAATAGCACCAAAAGTAAAAAATGAAAGGGAAAAGGTGTTTGGTATTTTAAAACTGAGAGACAGTATATGGTAGAGGGCTGCAGGGGTGGTAAGAGTAGTCTGAACATTAAAGACCCCTTAGGCTGTAAACGAAGAGCACAGCCTGATGGAGTGAGTTGTAGTGATCTTGTGCCTTCTGATTTGCCAACCTGAGCACAGTCTTTAGCAGCTGCAGTAGATTGATGTTCATCTGCTGTCTACCCTGGATTCAAACCACAGGACTAGTATCCATGCTCAGCTAGATGTAAGCCACATCAGGACTTAGCTTTGTGCTCCATTTCAGCACAGTTTTACCCCAGACCTGCAAGCGTCTTGGAAACATTGCTTCATTCATCTCTACAACATTCCATTTGGGGAGTTAAGTTACAAATATTATGAGGTCTGTTCTCCAGTTGAAAAAGCTGAATTACAGGAAGGTTAAGAGGCTTGCTTGAGGTCAGAAATTGGTAATAGAGATCAAGTGCAGACTGGAGGGGACCCAGCAATAGTTCCCAGGATACCTTGGCAGTGTCACTCTAAAATCCTTTCAGTCATTTCTCTCTGTTATTCCCCAGGGCAGCAGATTCACAAGTGTTAATAGAAAGTTTCTATGAGGCAATTGTATAGGCAGAATTCTTTCTCTAGGAGGCAGATACTATGCTGTCAACTTTAGACCCCTCTACATTTTCAAAGGCACAGAATTAATGACTGAATTAGTCCTAACACTGGATACACCTCACATTTAAAGTCACAGACAGGACCTTGCAATACAGACATCCAGTTCAGAAGGGCTTCTTGAAGAAATATATTGCAATGCAAGAAAACTCTTGGGCTTTCCAAAGCTGCAGGCTTGTTATAGTTTCTTTTCCTTCAAAGAGGAAACTTGAGAGGGAACGTTTAGAATACCTTCACAATCAGTCCTTTCTGTGAACAAGCTTTGGCTTGAAAAACTTCAAAATGTCCTCATTCTGTGGTTATCTTCATCTCCAAGTAAATCTCTAGAGCTTCATATGCAGAGGTATGAGGCATTTTTGTGGTTTCTTATACTTTGGCTTTATTACTAACTGAAATCAAATGGGTTCAAAAGAAGTGGAGGAAATTGGAAGGAAAATTGAAATTGAGTATTTACTCTCATAGGTGAGACCCCTACCGCTAATGGTGGCCACACTTGCCTTACTGGGAAGTAGCAA
>ML112415.1:7452-20103 GCA_003697995.1 Taxidea taxus jeffersonii
CGAGAGGCCTGATATATAAGAGAAGCCACTTTAGATTTCTTTCTTTTCTTTTTTTTTTTAAGATTTTATTTGAGGGACACTTGGGTAGCTCACTTGGCTAAGTGTCTGGCTTCGGCTCAGGTCATAATCCCCGGGTTCTGGGATCAAGCCCCATGTCAGGCTCCCTGATCAGTGGGAAGTCAGCTTCTCCCCCTCTCTGTACTGTTCCCCCTACTTGTACTCTCCCTCAAATAATTTTTTTTAAACTTTTTTTTTTTAAGATTTTATTTATTTATTTGATAGACAGAGATCACAAGTAGGCAGAGAGGCAGAGAGAGAGAGAGGAGGAAGCAGGCTGTCCGCAGAGCAGAGAGCCCGATGTGGGGTTCGATCCCATGACCCAGGGATCATGACCTGAGCCGAAGGCAGAGGCTTTAACCCACTGAGCCACCCAGGCGCCCCTCCCTCAAATAAATTTAAAAAATCATTAAAAAAAAAAAGATTTTATCTGAGAGAGAGAGACAGAGCAGAAGCATGGGGAGTGGCAGAGAGAAAGGGAGAAGCAGACTTCCTGCTGAACAGGGAGTCCGACGCGGGGCTCCATCCCAGGACCCTGGGATCAGACCTGAGCTGAAGGCAGATGCTTAACTGACTGAGCCACCCAGGTGCCCCCTTTAGATTTCTTTCCAGATCAACACGACTGTACACAAACTTTGTTAAAAAGCCTGATTTATGGCCTGCCACGCATGCACTGTCCATCTGCTTTGCGAGCGAGCAGCCTAAAGAAAAACCGTCCTGTCCTTGAGACAGTGGTCAGTGCTCCTGTTCCCTGCATTCCTTTAAAACTGGTGACTCCTGCCTACATGCACATCTACAATCTTCCGAGCTTTCCCAAAATATAAGAAGTATACACCCCTGTAAAAACCATTCATTCTCTGGGGCACTTTCTTCCCTGTGAAGAGCATGTTTCCTGAGGCAGCTGTCCTAACTTGGCTCGAATGAAACTCTGTCTTGCTTTCAGAATACTAAGGGTTTGTTCATTTTTTCATCTCCATTTCTGGGTGTAGCCGGCAGGATATCAGAGTAAGACTCTGGGGGACACCTGGAGGCCAACTGGAACTCTGAGCTCTGTACCAGCACAGGCTCCCTGTGCCCCTCTGACTTCTCCTCATATCTGGAGCTCCTCGATTTGAGTTAATGCTCTTGACGTTTATTGGAGCTGTTGAGGGTTCCTGGTAATGTTCTTGAGGTGGGAATGACCTCGAGGGGCTGGAGTGGATGAGGTAGTTGTTTTAACTTGGCATTGTTTGGACTTATGTTATTAATATAAGCCTTGAATCAATTTTCTGGCTGGAGATATGAGAGACTGAGTCAGCTCCGAAGAGGAGGGACAGGGTCCTATGAGCCAAATGGTGCTTTCCAGTGACTAAAAGCCTAGTGCAAGTGTCTGAGGATATTCCTTGAGTAGCAGTCCCGTAGGAATTTCCCATCGCCTAAGATCATTAACAACTGGCTTGTCCAGGGACACACACATAAGGACCCATCACCCAGCGCTCTGAGCCCTCTCGGTGGTCTCAGACCTTGCTGGGAGAGGTCGAGACACAAAATAGAGTGCACCATGGCCCTTTGGAAGTGATGTTCACCGGCACCACTTTCTCGATCCGCCACACTTAAGATCCTTGGATATTGCGCAAGCCCTGTTCCACCACCGAAACTCACATGAATGGGGAATCTCTCTTCAAACATGGAAGAACTCCCTAAAAACCAACAGCCACTCACGGGAACCCTGGTAGGTTGTATGTACGACACATATGGCGCCTCCCTGAGCAAGTGCTTACTGAAATGGGTAAATGTAGCCACGGATAAGTTGCAGATGGCCCCAGTGGGGTTCCTCTGATGTGTCTAGATTAGTTTTCTTGCCCGTGCAATTAAAGAAAGCTGAGCAGCCAGAAACTAGGGAGTCATCTGGGCCACTCAGTGAAGCTCCCAACTTTTAGGGAGGAACCAACACTCATAGAGGTATTTTGGGATTCTTCTGGTTTGTTTGTGGGTGCAGCTTTTGGCATCTCTGGACAAAACTGGCCATGTTCTAACTGGAAAATGGGAAATAACTAATTAATGGATCCATAAATTATAATGGTATCTTGCAATGAGATCTGTTTCCATAAAAGAGAGGTATTTGGAAATTGGGCCTTTAATGTTGTCTGCACAAACAGTAACAAAACAAAGGCTAGATTTTGTTTGGTACCATGTTTGTCCATTTGTGTTATAAATGTGAGATCTTTTTTCTACTTTCCGGTGGCACTGCTAAAATTAATTTCTAAAAGAACTCTATTTAATTGGTTAAAAAGGAAGGGCTTATAAGAATCAGGCATTCTAAAACTCAGATGGAGATTAATGCAAATGTTTTTCGAGTTCACAGGATGTGGAAAATGATTCAGTATTAAAACTAGCTTAAGGGGGCACCTGGCTGGCTCAGTGGGCTAAAGTCTCTGCCTTCAGCTCAGGTCATGGTCCCAGGGTCCTGGGATCTAGCCCCGCATCGGGCTTTCTGCTCAGCGGGGAGCCTGCTTCCTCCTCTCTCTCTGCCTGCCTCTCTGCCTGCTTGTGATCTCTGTCAAGTAAATAAATAAAATCTTAAAAAAAAAGAAAACCAACAGACATTTCTAGAAATTATGAAATGCTGGGGCGCCTGGTGGTTCAGTCAGTTAAGCATCTACCTTCAGCTCAGGTCATGATCCCAAGGTCCTGGCATTGAGCCCCTCATTGGGCTCCCTGCTCAGAGGGGAGCCTGCTTCTCCCTCTCCCTCTGCCTGCTGCTCCCCTTGCTTGTGCTCTCTCTCTCAAATACGTAAAAAAAAAAAAATTAGAATAAAATAAAAAAGAAAGAAAAAAAAAGATTGAGATTTGGCCTTTCTCTGTGTTAAAAAGACCAAGTTTTCTTAGGTTGTTGGTCTGCTCTTGATAAGAAATTATAAACAAAGTTGTTTTCTTTACTTATCTGCCCAGAAAACCACAGTTCCTATGCTTTGTCTATTTGGTATTTGATTACTTAAGAGAATTAAAAGTTCTCGATATTAGAGGAGCTACGTTTTGCTAACAACTAGCTAAAGTTCTGTGTTTGCTTTTGGAATCTATAATTGCCACCCTGGTGAAACAGATCATTAAACCATAAGAGACTCTTAATCTCACAAAACAAGCTGAGGGTTGCCGGGGGAAGGGGAGTAGGGAGAGGGTGGTGGGGTTATGGACATTGGGAAGGGTATGTGCTATGGTGAGTGCTGTGAAGTGTGTAAACCTGGCAGTTCACAGACCTGTACCCCTGGGGCTAACAATACATTACGTGTTCATAAAAAATTTAAAAAAAAATTTTTAAATTAAAAAAAAATTAAGTTTTGTAATGATCTGTAGTCCTACTTACATATGTGCTTGAAAACCTTAAGAGGTTTTTAACAAACGTTCCCAAATATTCAAATTCTAAACGAAGTCTTTTTGACTAATGGGGTCGCCTGGCTGGCTCAGCAGGTAAGCATGTGCCTCTTTATCTTGGGGTCGTTAAGTTCATGCCCCACTTGGGGCACAGAGTTTACTTTAAAAAAACAACACTTTTTGACTAATTAGGCTTGTTTATTTGGCATGCTGGGTCACAGGGGAAGTGCTGTCAAATAGACAGTGATAACCTTCTTAGGTTACATTGCATGAGTAAATGCTATAACTGTCCCAGAAGTTATATGGAATCCCTAAAGTTTTAACATCATTTGACATTCTAGTTACTGAAATGCTGTGTCACAGAAGTAACTGCATTTCCTTGTCAACCACACTATAATGAACTGTCATCCAGTCTTTCACCATGTCCATCTTTCAGTCTTTTGTTATTTTTCTGATGCTCTTGAAAGCCTGTTTTATCTTCGAAGAGATTCGTGCAAAGGACTTTTTGACAAATACAGGTTTCTACTATGTTTAAGATCACAAAACTGAAATGGGTAAGAATTCCCGGAACTAATGGAAAAGCTGCATTCAATCAGAACAAGAATTAGTAACAGGGACTAAATGAATGGAGAAAGATGGTGATAATTTCTATGAATGTTTCTTCGAAACGCTGCTCGTTCTAATGTTTGCTCTTCCAGATTCAAGAGAATTTTTTCCCTTACAAGACGGCTTACGGGGCGCCTGGGTAGCTCAGTTGCTTTAGTGTCTGACTCTTGATTTTGGCTCCGGTCACCATCTCAGGATGGTGAGAGCAAGCCCAGCATCAGACTCCACACTGAGTGTGAAGCTTGCTTAAGATTCTCTCTCTTCCTATGCTCCTCCCCCAGCTCTCTCTCTCTCTCTAAAATAAATAAATATTTTTAATAAATATTATTTTTAACTTAAAAAAATCTGTCCTCTTAACAGGACACCTTGGCTATATTACCAACTGGAAGGTCATATTTACAGAAAGATGCATAGATTCAGATAGTCAGCTTTAAGGACCTAAGGTTGACTTTATGGAGCCAGTGGAGCCCCTGGGAAATGCTGGCCTGACATCTTGCTAACAGAGTTCCCAGCAATCTTACCCGGTGAGTAAAGAAGGTCACTCCCTGGCAGATGCAGGAACCTCATGATATTTGGGGGAATCTGAGAAGAGGAATTCACTCAAATCTACAAGTATTGTGGGCAAACTGATGGCAAATATTTGGCTTGGCTTCTGGCTTTGAGAAGCTATTAAAAGTTCAATCTAAAATTCCTTATAAAAAGTTCTAGCAAAAATAGATGTAAAAGAACTTAGATGGTCAATCACTATTCCTTCTTTGCTTATATAAATAAATTAGGCCAAGTTTGTTAACATTGGTCTTGCTTACTTTACAAAGAAATTTGTCTTCTTTTGGCTATTTTTGATAAAAATGAGGGTGATCATAGAAAGAAAATGTTTCAATAACACATCTTTGTAGATATTAGATTTTAATACCATTCATTATAAAATAGATCAGACCCTAATTTTTTCTAGTGTCCTCCAATGCCTAGCTACAATTCTCCAGACTAACATGCTGATTTTTCTCCCACCCTTTTGACATGAAATCATTTGAAAGCTACAATGACCTTTTCCTTGAAGCCCTACAAACTAAATTTGATGTACGGAAATCAGCCACAATAGCTCTCGCGTTCACTATTAGAAGACAATAAAAACCTACTTATTTGCTTTTATCTCCCTCTTTATTACATCCTGGTAAAATATCACGGTTACTCATGAATTTAACTAATATAACTTCAAATACTCTCCTAGTACCTTATTATAATGAGAACTTAGGTAGTATGTTCATGACCTCTTAGACACACTCCAACGTTCCATTAGCTTCTGGTGCTTATACATTATGAAGGGACTCCATTTGGAAAAAACCTTTCAAGAAGTACCATCTAACTCAAATTTAAGCTGCATTATATGTAACATTCAATGGACTGACCCTTGTGTCTCTATTAACTTAGGCAATAATTTATTAAGAAAGGCTCCCAGACACAAGGGGAGAAAGTTGCCCAACATGCCAGAATATCCAACGTAATCACTAACCATGTTCTTGTGGATGGAATGGCCTAAGATGAAATAAGAAAAAAACACAGGTTTCTTTCAGAGACACTGCTCTGCGAGTGACCTGGATTCAGCCACCTCCCAAATCTAACTTTGCCGTACAACCCAGAAGATTCTAAGATAACAACTGGTAAATGGCCTTCTTTACTAAGTGCAGAAACCCCAAATGTACAGCTCTCCTAATCTGTAAAAAAACACTAAAGACTCCTGTATCTTATATAAATGTTCAATTATTGTCCTCGGTACCCAAATATATGGCCAACCAGGCTTATGACATTCTTCAATGTCTTAATAGGAATAGGAACTATTGTAAATACCTCCAGAGTTCTTCCCGTTGGGGGAAGATGGGCCTCATCAGCCAATGGTTCTTTCTGGATTCCAATATCTACTGACATCTGCAAATTCAGGCAGGCAAGATACATCATTATGCCCTGAACAACAATGGAACCCAGAATTCACTCCAGATTGGCCTAAAATAGCTATGCCCAAACAAATGGCCATGCCCATAACATAGGGTATATAGGAAAAGGAAGATTTTGTTGGAAAGGTTTATAAAACACCTCTGTAATACTCCTTGATTTATTTTGTAACCAGAGTACTTTTCATCATAATGCTACTGTTACAGGGTGTAATACTAGCTTTGCAACTCAAATAGAATTGCCTGATGCTAACAAAAATTACGCTGGGGTGCCTGGGTGGCTTAGTCAGTTAAATGTCCAACTCTTGTTGATGTCAGCTCAACTCACCATCTCAAAGTCATGAGAGCGAGTCCCATGTCAGACTCCACACTCACCGGGGAGTCAGCTTGAGATTCTCTCTCCCTCTCCCTTTGCTCCTCCCCTGCTCAGGTCCTGTCTCTCAAATAAACAAAATCTTTTTTTAAAATTATGCTAATATTAGGGTACCTAGGTGTCTCAGTCAGTTAAGTGTATGTCTTCAGCTCAGGTCATGATCTTGGGGTCCTGAGATCAAGCCCCATGTTGGGCTCCCTGCCCTACAGGGAGTCGGCTTGTCTCTCTCCCTCTGCCCCTCCCCCTGCTAGTGAGCACACACTCTGTCTCTCTCAAACAAACAAATAAATAAAATCTTTTTTAAAATTATGTTAATATTAATATTGATGCACATTATACCAAATGTTTTGGGAGATAGAACTACAACTACCACAAGAGGTAATATTTACAGAAAGTAACTGGCGAGGGACATTACATATAATAACAAAATTTAATTACCATTTAAGCCAACTTAACTATATCACAAAGCACACATAACTGTACATAAAGAAGGTAAACAGATACTCTAATTTAAAATGACCAAATAACTTATGATGGATTTTTTTTTCCTTCTCTCATCTTTCTAATTCTGTACCTATTCCCTGGTGATCACTTCAAATGTTATTAGTTGGGCTTTTATTACTATTTCTGTATTTATGCTATAAACAATACCCCCAAAATGTAAAGGAAAAACTCACCACAAAGCACACATACACATTTGCATGACAATTTGGTCTCACCAAAAAAATATATAACAATTGTAGTATTCCCTATTAGAGGCCCCACTACTGAGGTGACCTAGGTGACCTAAATTGGTCCTAGCATTGAAGGACATGACAGGCCCAGGGCAGAGAAGCAATCACCCTGGCACTGAGGGGCAGAACAATGACCCTCACTGCTTTCTGTCAAAAGATTATAGGTCAGGGGGCGCCTGGGTGGCTCAGTGGGTTAAGCTTCTGCTTTTGGCTCAGGTCATGATCTCAGGGTCCTGGTATCGAGCCCCATGTCAGGCTCTCTGTTCGGTGGGAAGCCTGCTTCTCCTTCTCTCTCTGCCCACCTCTCTGCCTACTTGTGAGCTCTGTCTGTCAAATAAATAAATAAAATCTTTAAAAAAAAAAAGATTATAGGTCAAAAGGGGGAAATGATGACAGGAAAACTCTCTCCAGGCTTGCTATACAAAGAAAGCCATTTTAGATTCCTTTCTCAGTCAATGTGGCTCTATATAAATGTTGTTCAAACCAAAAGTCTGATGTAGGGGGTATAGCTCAGTGGTAGAGCATCTGACTGCAAAAGTCTGATGTACAGCCCACCACACATGCACTGTACATCTCCTCTGTGAATGAGTGAGATATCGATCAATGCTCCTACTCCCCGCAGTCCTTTATGATAGTGATTCCTGCTTCTATGCTCATCTACAATCTTTTGAGCTTCTCCAAGATGTAAAAAGTACGGAACCTCTAATATATGGCCCTGTAAAAACGTTTTATTCTGCAGAGCACTTTCTTCCCTGCAAAGAGCGTGCTTCCTGGACAGTTGTCCTAAGTTGGACTCTAGTAAAACTCTCTTTCTTGCTTTTAGAGATTCTAAAAGGTCTGTTCATTTGCATCGACATTAGGACCTCGCTGCAGAAACTACTGAAGGTGACACTTAAGGGCTCCCCTTACTCTCCCAGGTTACAGCCTTGCCGACCCCCTTGCTAGCACCTGCCTATGGCCACATCTTTTGCCCACAGAGAGGCTCTCCCCTAGAATGGCCTTCTCCGCACGCCTTACCCTCCTCCACACCTGCTCCATCCTCGGGGGCTCTGCCGCAATGCCTCCTCTTCTGTGCCACCCTCAGCATGGGCGCTCAGCCAGAGCCCGCGTGTATCCGACTACAACAGTAGAGGCGGGACTCATCCACCCAGTTCATTTTCCTCCCTGTAGCTGTTTCACACCTGGCTAAAGGCATCCTTGCGATACAGGGCTCTCCGCCTCCCACAGGGCCGCCCTGGAGCCCACTCAGCGTTGGACCAGTTCTCACAGCTAGATAGTTTCCTTTCCGCAGACAGAAGAGTGAGGGGGGCAGTTAAGTGGGGAGCCCTGAGTGGTGGGCACTCACACTGGAGGGGCTGAGGGCACCTGTCTGTGCACCCAGAAGATGCCTGCTGAGCCCTCTGTGTGGGGAGCATTGCGGTGACCAAGAATGCAAGACATAGGCTGGCCATGCCGGAGGTTACCCACCACTGACCCCCATTCTTAGCCCCCATCCCCCCGTAAGTCTAAAGTCCACAGAGGGGCTAGAGATGGGGGGCAGGTGGGGACTCATGCCCATTGGGGTTCCCAAAGCTCTAGCAGGGGATTCAGGGAACCCCAGCAAAGAGACCTGGGCCACACCTGTCAGGTTTTGGAGTCCCCTCCTGGCCACTGCTGGAAAACAGTCCAGAAAAAGCCTCAGGACCCCAGCTAACCACCCTCACCCCAGAAGTTCCAGAGCTTGCCAGTCTAACCCCAACAGGGCCTTATAACTAGTCCTCTGCTTCCACAAGACATGATGCCAAGAAGGAAGGGGCTGGGGCACAGAGGACAGGGTGGGAAGAAGCCTGGCTTCCCAACTGTTTATCCTTTGGATCTCATGCTCTGTACACTAGGCACATGGAATACCTACTGGATTTGTTTGTAATCAAATGTTTATAGTGAGAGCAGTCTGCCTTTCCAGCTACGAGGCAGGACGCTGAGGACACAGATCAGAAGCTTCCAGCCCTTGTGGTGAACAGACAGGTAGCCCGGGCCCAGCGGAGGGCTGCCCTCCGAGAGCCCGCTCCCTCTTATGCTCATTCAGAGCTGACCTGTGTCTAGCTGACCCTCAGGATGCCCCAGGCCAGGACACATCCGAGCAACAGGCACATCTGTCATCCCCAGCAGCACCAGCCTCCTGGGCTCAGGGTCCAGCAACGGCATGCAGGCCCCTGCCTAGGGTCAAGAAAAACTGCTTCCGCCACAGTCCCTGGCTGCTCCCCTCCCTGACAACGTGCCTGAGAGAGCATGAGTGTGTGTGTGTGTGTGTGTGTGTCCGCCTCCCCCTCCAGACTGGGCACTCGTGGCCATGTGGTTCCTCTAAGTGGCATACACACAGTAGGTGCTCAATGTGGTGTTTCTTTTCTTTTTCTTTTTTTAAAAAGATTTTATTTATTTATTTGACAGAGAGAGATCACAAGTAGGCAGAGAGAGAGGAAGGGAAGCAGGCTCCCTGCTAAGCCGAGAGCCCGACGCGGGGCTCCATCCCAGGACCCCGGGATCATGACCCGAGCCAAAGGCAGAGGCCCCAACACACTGAGCCACCCAGGTGCCCCTGAATGTGGTGTTTCTTGAAAAGGGGCAGTGTCTGACCTAAGGGAAGATATTATTCTCATTTAGTGAGTGTATATATTAAGTGCTTCCTGAATACCTAGCTTCCTGAACACCCTTTCTCAGGAAAGGGGCTGCAAAATCAGATCCTCCCTGGGAGTCGGCTAGGAATGTAAATACAGGACGCAAGCTGGGCTGGGAGTGGAAGCCCTCCTAGCGAAGTCAGGACTGGGTCACTGACTGGGTCACTCACGCTGGCCCAGCAACAGTCTAGTCAAGTCCTAGTCTCAGCCACTGGTCACCTGCTTGGCTGGTGACAGGGCGCCATCTGCTGGTGAGAACAGGAGCAGCAAAGTGGGGACGAGCCTGGGATCTGGGGGAAGCTGGGAAGTGGGGGATGCGTCCCTTCCCTCACTAGCTTTGGTCTGCCCACATGACTATCTCACAGCTCCTGGCCTAGCTGCTCAGTTCCCTGAGAATGGATCATACCCTGTTCACATTCATTCTCTCTCTCTCACACCCACCCAGGCCTACCCAGACAACACCCCTCCCTGCCCAGCCCCGCAGAACCCACCAAGATTTATGGAAATCATAAGCCAGTGGTTTATTCAAGGCAGGGAAGAATCATACAAGGTTCATGTTCAAAGGCAGATCACCATGCCCCCCGAGACGTTACCTTCAAAGCTCTCGAGTGGGGTCCACGGATCTGTCTATAAACAGAAGCAGCCCATGGCTGCTGTCCCCATCATGACCGACATTGTAAACGATCCGGCTGAACTAAGCTTCCGATAACTTCCTTCCTTTTCAAGGAACAGAGTAGACCCGACTGGGGTTCCAACCCGGTGTGAGTAGAGAGGCCAGCACGCGGGGGAGCACGGGCCCCGTTCTCATCTCCTCCCGGGGCCCTCAGCAGGAAAGGCCTCCCAGGGCTGGGACAGAACCTGCTCCACCTCTCAACACCTACATCCTCAGCCTTAGCTCCAGCTTCTAGGAGACCGGGAAAGGTGTACTTCAGAAGCCACATGGCCGAAGAGACAAGCTGCATATCCTCATGCCACCAACCACTTAAGAAACCCACGATTTAAAAAGCTCTGCCTTGGTTTCTTCATCTGTAAAATGGGGATATTAAGACCACCCCCGTCACAAAGTCACTGCGGTTCAACACCAGCCAAGCGCTGACAACACTGCCCGACATTTAATCAGAGCCAGCCGCGGGCGTTGGAGACAGAGGACCGTCCATGAGACGGCGACGGGCAGCTACTGATGTTTTGCTGGTTGCCAGGGGGGCTTGGGCTGAAAGGCCTAGAAGGGGGCAGGAAGGTTGTGCTGGGCCTGCCTGAGGGACACTGCAGCCGAGAGCCCGTGGAAAGCTGGAGTTCTGAAGGACCATCTTCAGAGAAAGAGTGGACTAGGGATAAAATGAACTTTTTCATAATAAGAACACTGTGTTGTCTTTGCCTGGGCACTGAATTAACAAAGAAAACAAAGTCACAGGCCTGCCCTCACAGTGCATGTGGGGTTTGACTATTCCTTTCCCTTACGGCCCAGAAACCCTTCGGGCTGAGAAAGATCGTTTCTAACAAAAGAGGTCTCCTAACCTGGTCTCGGGCAGGCGTCTGAGGGAAGAGACCGCAACCCTTCTGCAGGGCAGCCCCTCAGCCCAGACAAGGCTCCATCAGACAAGGGTAGGGGGTCTAATATTATACCAAATCCACCCGGAACAACCCACTGTGAGCTACAGTCAGCAGGAAGAGCAGACGTGGGCTGCTGAGAACAGCCTGTGATAGAGTACAAAAGATAAAAAAGACAAGAACAGTCAAATGATTAAAGAAATAAAAAATAGATTTTAACACATAGGAAAGGAATAAGATATTATCCCCTTAAATGGGATTTTTTTTCTAGTAAAAGGTAAAAGGCTTACCAGATCTGGAGAGAAAACAGAGTATATAAAATCAGATTTTTAAAAGAACTAAACAGAGTTTTCTTTTGTTCTTAAGTAGGCTCCACACAGCGCAGAGCCCAACGCAGGGCTTGAACTCATGACCCTGAGATCAACACCTGAGCTGAGATCAAGAGTTGTTCACTTAACCAATGGAGCCACCCAACCCATGCCCCCCTCCAGAACTTTTGAAAATAAAATATGTAGCCTTAAAACTCAATGATGGACTCAAGAGCAGACTGAATACAAATGGAGAAGCAATCCATGAAACAGCAGACGGATCTCGGAATGCGGCAGAAAGACGAAGAGAAAGGAAATACGCTAGAGCCACGGACACCCAGAATGGAGGCCCCAAGAGGAATCCCAGGCAAAAGAGACCCAAGGGATGGGGGGGGAGCAACATGCCCAGAGCTAATGATTCGGAATTTTCTTGAAATGAACACAGAATGGAATCCTCCGGCAGGAAGTACAAAAGACAAGAGAAAGGATGAAAAGAGGGCTCAAACTTCTGTGTCCGGCACACAGCAGGCCCTGGGAAATGCCCACTCCTTCCTTTGCAGCTCACTCTGGGTGCTCCTTCCCGCCAGCTCTGCCAGCGTCTCTGTCCCAGCCAGCCGCACTCTCTCCCAGACCTTTCCAAGTCCCACTCCTCAGCAAGAGTGATCCATTCTTACAAGTCATTCCCCAAGGGTCCAGGAGCCTCTCCCCTAGAGAGGAGTGGGGTGCAGGGTGGCCTGGTCTGCCGATCCAGCCACTGGCCGGAGAGAAGGGTGAGGTCAGAGAGATGCCCCTAGGGGTCTGCGGACCCAGGAAGCTCAAATGGGCGTAAGGCCTTGACAAAGACAAAGAACTAACTTGGGGACACAAAGAGAGGATGGAGAGAAAAGCCTGAGGACAGTGCAGAGCTCCCAACTCTGTACAGATTCATTCAAAAGTGCTGAGGTGGGGGTAAGGGGCTGAGGAAAAGTGGCTTCAGCTCAAGCTGAGAAGCAGACCAGAGGGGTCGGGGGGATGAAGAGGCCTGGGGTGGGGAGACCAGGGCCAGGAGCCATGGCTCAGGTTGCAGAAGGAGCA
>ML112416.1:7451-20104 GCA_003697995.1 Taxidea taxus jeffersonii
CGAGAGGCCTGATATATAAGAGAAGCCACTTTAGATTTCTTTCTTTTCTTTTTTTTTTTAAGATTTTATTTGAGGGACACTTGGGTAGCTCACTTGGCTAAGTGTCTGGCTTCGGCTCAGGTCATAATCCCCGGGTTCTGGGATCAAGCCCCATGTCAGGCTCCCTGATCAGTGGGAAGTCAGCTTCTCCCCCTCTCTGTACTGTTCCCCCTACTTGTACTCTCCCTCAAATAATTTTTTTTAAACTTTTTTTTTTTAAGATTTTATTTATTTATTTGATAGACAGAGATCACAAGTAGGCAGAGAGGCAGAGAGAGAGAGAGGAGGAAGCAGGCTGTCCGCAGAGCAGAGAGCCCGATGTGGGGTTCGATCCCATGACCCAGGGATCATGACCTGAGCCGAAGGCAGAGGCTTTAACCCACTGAGCCACCCAGGCGCCCCTCCCTCAAATAAATTTAAAAAATCATTAAAAAAAAAAAGATTTTATCTGAGAGAGAGAGACAGAGCAGAAGCATGGGGAGTGGCAGAGAGAAAGGGAGAAGCAGACTTCCTGCTGAACAGGGAGTCCGACGCGGGGCTCCATCCCAGGACCCTGGGATCAGACCTGAGCTGAAGGCAGATGCTTAACTGACTGAGCCACCCAGGTGCCCCCTTTAGATTTCTTTCCAGATCAACACGACTGTACACAAACTTTGTTAAAAAGCCTGATTTATGGCCTGCCACGCATGCACTGTCCATCTGCTTTGCGAGCGAGCAGCCTAAAGAAAAACCGTCCTGTCCTTGAGACAGTGGTCAGTGCTCCTGTTCCCTGCATTCCTTTAAAACTGGTGACTCCTGCCTACATGCACATCTACAATCTTCCGAGCTTTCCCAAAATATAAGAAGTATACACCCCTGTAAAAACCATTCATTCTCTGGGGCACTTTCTTCCCTGTGAAGAGCATGTTTCCTGAGGCAGCTGTCCTAACTTGGCTCGAATGAAACTCTGTCTTGCTTTCAGAATACTAAGGGTTTGTTCATTTTTTCATCTCCATTTCTGGGTGTAGCCGGCAGGATATCAGAGTAAGACTCTGGGGGACACCTGGAGGCCAACTGGAACTCTGAGCTCTGTACCAGCACAGGCTCCCTGTGCCCCTCTGACTTCTCCTCATATCTGGAGCTCCTCGATTTGAGTTAATGCTCTTGACGTTTATTGGAGCTGTTGAGGGTTCCTGGTAATGTTCTTGAGGTGGGAATGACCTCGAGGGGCTGGAGTGGATGAGGTAGTTGTTTTAACTTGGCATTGTTTGGACTTATGTTATTAATATAAGCCTTGAATCAATTTTCTGGCTGGAGATATGAGAGACTGAGTCAGCTCCGAAGAGGAGGGACAGGGTCCTATGAGCCAAATGGTGCTTTCCAGTGACTAAAAGCCTAGTGCAAGTGTCTGAGGATATTCCTTGAGTAGCAGTCCCGTAGGAATTTCCCATCGCCTAAGATCATTAACAACTGGCTTGTCCAGGGACACACACATAAGGACCCATCACCCAGCGCTCTGAGCCCTCTCGGTGGTCTCAGACCTTGCTGGGAGAGGTCGAGACACAAAATAGAGTGCACCATGGCCCTTTGGAAGTGATGTTCACCGGCACCACTTTCTCGATCCGCCACACTTAAGATCCTTGGATATTGCGCAAGCCCTGTTCCACCACCGAAACTCACATGAATGGGGAATCTCTCTTCAAACATGGAAGAACTCCCTAAAAACCAACAGCCACTCACGGGAACCCTGGTAGGTTGTATGTACGACACATATGGCGCCTCCCTGAGCAAGTGCTTACTGAAATGGGTAAATGTAGCCACGGATAAGTTGCAGATGGCCCCAGTGGGGTTCCTCTGATGTGTCTAGATTAGTTTTCTTGCCCGTGCAATTAAAGAAAGCTGAGCAGCCAGAAACTAGGGAGTCATCTGGGCCACTCAGTGAAGCTCCCAACTTTTAGGGAGGAACCAACACTCATAGAGGTATTTTGGGATTCTTCTGGTTTGTTTGTGGGTGCAGCTTTTGGCATCTCTGGACAAAACTGGCCATGTTCTAACTGGAAAATGGGAAATAACTAATTAATGGATCCATAAATTATAATGGTATCTTGCAATGAGATCTGTTTCCATAAAAGAGAGGTATTTGGAAATTGGGCCTTTAATGTTGTCTGCACAAACAGTAACAAAACAAAGGCTAGATTTTGTTTGGTACCATGTTTGTCCATTTGTGTTATAAATGTGAGATCTTTTTTCTACTTTCCGGTGGCACTGCTAAAATTAATTTCTAAAAGAACTCTATTTAATTGGTTAAAAAGGAAGGGCTTATAAGAATCAGGCATTCTAAAACTCAGATGGAGATTAATGCAAATGTTTTTCGAGTTCACAGGATGTGGAAAATGATTCAGTATTAAAACTAGCTTAAGGGGGCACCTGGCTGGCTCAGTGGGCTAAAGTCTCTGCCTTCAGCTCAGGTCATGGTCCCAGGGTCCTGGGATCTAGCCCCGCATCGGGCTTTCTGCTCAGCGGGGAGCCTGCTTCCTCCTCTCTCTCTGCCTGCCTCTCTGCCTGCTTGTGATCTCTGTCAAGTAAATAAATAAAATCTTAAAAAAAAAGAAAACCAACAGACATTTCTAGAAATTATGAAATGCTGGGGCGCCTGGTGGTTCAGTCAGTTAAGCATCTACCTTCAGCTCAGGTCATGATCCCAAGGTCCTGGCATTGAGCCCCTCATTGGGCTCCCTGCTCAGAGGGGAGCCTGCTTCTCCCTCTCCCTCTGCCTGCTGCTCCCCTTGCTTGTGCTCTCTCTCTCAAATACGTAAAAAAAAAAAAATTAGAATAAAATAAAAAAGAAAGAAAAAAAAAGATTGAGATTTGGCCTTTCTCTGTGTTAAAAAGACCAAGTTTTCTTAGGTTGTTGGTCTGCTCTTGATAAGAAATTATAAACAAAGTTGTTTTCTTTACTTATCTGCCCAGAAAACCACAGTTCCTATGCTTTGTCTATTTGGTATTTGATTACTTAAGAGAATTAAAAGTTCTCGATATTAGAGGAGCTACGTTTTGCTAACAACTAGCTAAAGTTCTGTGTTTGCTTTTGGAATCTATAATTGCCACCCTGGTGAAACAGATCATTAAACCATAAGAGACTCTTAATCTCACAAAACAAGCTGAGGGTTGCCGGGGGAAGGGGAGTAGGGAGAGGGTGGTGGGGTTATGGACATTGGGAAGGGTATGTGCTATGGTGAGTGCTGTGAAGTGTGTAAACCTGGCAGTTCACAGACCTGTACCCCTGGGGCTAACAATACATTATGTGTTCATAAAAAATTTAAAAAAAAATTTTAAAATTAAAAAAAAATTAAGTTTTTTAATGATCTGTAGTCCTACTTACATATGTGCTTGAAAACCTTCAGAGGTTTTTAACAAACGTTCCCAAATATTCAAATTCTAAACAAAGTCTTTTTGACTAATGGGGTCGCCTGGCTGGCTCAGCAGGTAAGCATGTGCCTCTTTATCTTGGGGTCGTTAAGTTCATGCCCCACTTGGGGCACAGAGTTTACTTTAAAAAAACAACACTTTTTGACTAATTAGGCTTGTTTATTTGGCATGCTGGGTCACAGGGGAAGTGCTGTCAAATAGACAGTGATAACCTTCTTAGGTTACATTGCATGAGTAAATGCTATAACTGTCCCAGAAGTTATATGGAATCCCTAAAGTTTTAACATCATTTGACATTCTAGTTACTGAAATGCTGTGTCACAGAAGTAACTGCATTTCCTTGTCAACCACACTATAATGAACTGTCATCCAGTCTTTCACCATGTCCATCTTTCAGTCTTTTGTTATTTTTCTGATGCTCTTGAAAGCCTGTTTTATCTTCGAAGAGATTCGTGCAAAGGACTTTTTGACAAATACAGGTTTCTACTATGTTTAAGATCACAAAACTGAAATGGGTAAGAATTCCCGGAACTAATGGAAAAGCTGCATTCAATCAGAACAAGAATTAGTAACAGGGACTAAATGAATGGAGAAAGATGGTGATAATTTCTATGAATGTTTCTTCGAAACGCTGCTCATTCTAATGTTTGCTCTTCCAGATTCAAGAGAATTTTTTCCCTTACAAGACGGCTTACGGGGCGCCTGGGTAGCTCAGTTGCTTTAGTGTCTGACTCTTGATTTTGGCTCCGGTCACCATCTCAGGATGGTGAGAGCAAGCCCAGCATCAGACTCCACACTGAGTGTGAAGCTTGCTTAAGATTCTCTCTCTTCCTATGCTCCTCCCCCAGCTCTCTCTCTCTCTCTAAAATAAATAAATATTTTTAATAAATATTATTTTTAACTTAAAAAAATCTGTCCTCTTAACAGGACACCTTGGCTATATTACCAACTGGAAGGTCATATTTACAGAAAGATGCATAGATTCAGATAGTCAGCTTTAAGGACCTAAGGTTGACTTTATGGAGCCAGTGGAGCCCCTGGGAAATGCTGGCCTGACATCTTGCTAACAGAGTTCCCAGCAATCTTACCCGGTGAGTAAAGAAGGTCACTCCCTGGCAGATGCAGGAACCTCATGATATTTGGGGGAATCTGAGAAGAGGAATTCACTCAAATCTACAAGTATTGTGGGCAAACTGATGGCAAATATTTGGCTTGGCTTCTGGCTTTGAGAAGCTATTAAAAGTTCAATCTAAAATTCCTTATAAAAAGTTCTAGCAAAAATAGATGTAAAAGAACTTAGATGGTCAATCACTATTCCTTCTTTGCTTATATAAATAAATTAGGCCAAGTTTGTTAACATTGGTCTTGCTTACTTTACAAAGAAATTTGTCTTCTTTTGGCTATTTTTGATAAAAATGAGGGTGGTCATAGAAAGAAAATGTTTCAATAACACATCTTTGTAGATATTAGATTTTAATACCATTCATTATAAAATAGATCAGACCCTAATTTTTTCTAGTGTCCTCCAATGCCTAGCTACAATTCTCCAGACTAACATGCTGATTTTTCTCCCACCCTTTTGACATGAAATCATTTGAAAGCTACAATGACCTTTTCCTTGAAGCCCTACAAACTAAATTTGATGTACGGAAATCAGCCACAATAGCTCTCGCGTTCACTATTAGAAGACAATAAAAACCTACTTATTTGCTTTTATCTCCCTCTTTATTACATCCTGGTAAAATATCACGGTTACTCATGAATTTAACTAATATAACTTCAAATACTCTCCTAGTACCTTATTATAATGAGAACTTAGGTAGTATGTTCATGACCTCTTAGACACACTCCAACGTTCCATTAGCTTCTGGTGCTTATACATTATGAAGGGACTCCATTTGGAAAAAACCTTTCAAGAAGTACCATCTAACTCAAATTTAAGCTGCATTATATGTAACATTCAATGGACTGACCCTTGTGTCTCTATTAACTTAGGCAATAATTTATTAAGAAAGGCTCCCAGACACAAGGGGAGAAAGTTGCCCAACATGCCAGAATATCCAACGTAATCACTAACCATGTTCTTGTGGATGGAATGGCCTAAGATGAAATAAGAAAAAAACACAGGTTTCTTTCAGAGACACTGCTCTGCGAGTGACCTGGATTCAGCCACCTCCCAAATCTAACTTTGCCGTACAACCCAGAAGATTCTAAGATAACAACTGGTAAATGGCCTTCTTTACTAAGTGCAGAAACCCCAAATGTACAGCTCTCCTAATCTGTAAAAAAACACTAAAGATTCCTGTATCTTATATAAATGTTCAATTATTGTCCTCGGTACCCAAATATATGGCCAACCAGGCTTATGACATTCTTCAATGTCTTAATAGGAATAGGAACTATTGTAAATACCTCCAGAGTTCTTCCCGTTGGGGGAAGATGGGCCTCATCAGCCAATGGTTCTTTCTGGATTCCAATATCTACTGACATCTGCAAATTCAGGCAGGCAAGATACATCATTATGCCCTGAACAACAATGGAACCCAGAATTCACTCCAGATTGGCCTAAAATAGCTATGCCCAAACAAATGGCCATGCCCATAACATAGGGTATATAGGAAAAGGAAGATTTTGTTGGAAAGGTTTATAAAACACCTCTGTAATACTCCTTGATTTATTTTGTAACCAGAGTACTTTTCATCATAATGCTACTGTTACAGGGTGTAATACTAGCTTTGCAACTCAAATAGAATTGCCTGATGCTAACAAAAATTACGCTGGGGTGCCTGGGTGGCTTAGTCAGTTAAATGTCCAACTCTTGTTGATGTCAGCTCAACTCACCATCTCAAAGTCATGAGAGCGAGTCCCATGTCAGACTCCACACTCACCGGGGAGTCAGCTTGAGATTCTCTCTCCCTCTCCCTTTGCTCCTCCCCTGCTCAGGTCCTGTCTCTCAAATAAACAAAATCTTTTTTTAAAATTATGCTAATATTAGGGTACCTAGGTGGCTCAGTCAGTTAAGTGTATGTCTTCAGCTCAGGTCATGATCTTGGGGTCCTGAGATCAAGCCCCATGTTGGGCTCCCTGCCCTACAGGGAGTCTGCTTGTCTCTCTCCCTCTGCCCCTCCCCCTGCTAGTGAGCACACACTCTGTCTCTCTCAAACAAACAAATAAATAAAATCTTTTTTAAAATTATGTTAATATTAATATTGATGCACATTATACCAAATGTTTTGGGAGATAGAACTACAACTACCACAAGAGGTAATATTTACAGAAAGTAACTGGCGAGGGACATTACATATAATAACAAAATTTAATTACCATTTAAGCCAACTTAACTATATCACAAAGCACACATAACTGTACATAAAGAAGGTAAACAGATACTCTAATTTAAAATGACCAAATAACTTATGATGGATTTTTTTTTCCTTCTCTCATCTTTCTAATTCTGTACCTATTCCCTGGTGATCACTTCAAATGTTATTAGTTGGGCTTTTATTACTATTTCTGTATTTATGCTATAAACAATACCCCCAAAATGTAAAGGAAAAACTCACCACAAAGCACACATACACATTTGCATGACAATTTGGTCTCACCAAAAAAATATATAACAATTGTAGTATTCCCTATTAGAGGCCCCACTACTGAGGTGACCTAGGTGACCTAAATTGGTCCTAGCATTGAAGGACATGACAGGCCCAGGGCAGAGAAGCAATCACCCTGGCACTGAGGGGCAGAACAATGACCCTCACTGCTTTCTGTCAAAAGATTATAGGTCAGGGGGCGCCTGGGTGGCTCAGTGGGTTAAGCTTCTGCTTTTGGCTCAGGTCATGATCTCAGGGTCCTGGTATCGAGCCCCATGTCAGGCTCTCTGTTCGGTGGGAAGCCTGCTTCTCCTTCTCTCTCTGCCCACCTCTCTGCCTACTTGTGAGCTCTGTCTGTCAAATAAATAAATAAAATCTTTAAAAAAAAAAAGATTATAGGTCAAAAGGGGGAAATGATGACAGGAAAACTCTCTCCAGGCTTGCTATACAAAGAAAGCCATTTTAGATTCCTTTCTCAGTCAATGTGGCTCTATATAAATGTTGTTCAAACCAAAAGTCTGATGTAGGGGGTATAGCTCAGTGGTAGAGCATCTGACTGCAAAAGTCTGATGTACAGCCCACCACACATGCACTGTACATCTCCTCTGTGAATGAGTGAGATATCGATCAATGCTCCTACTCCCCGCAGTCCTTTATGATAGTGATTCCTGCTTCTATGCTCATCTACAATCTTTTGAGCTTCTCCAAGATGTAAAAAGTACGGAACCTCTAATATATGGCCCTGTAAAAACGTTTTATTCTGCAGAGCACTTTCTTCCCTGCAAAGAGCGTGCTTCCTGGACAGTTGTCCTAAGTTGGACTCTAGTAAAACTCTCTTTCTTGCTTTTAGAGATTCTAAAAGGTCTGTTCATTTGCATCGACATTAGGACCTCGCTGCAGAAACTACTGAAGGTGACACTTAAGGGCTCCCCTTACTCTCCCAGGTTACAGCCTTGCCGACCCCCTTGCTAGCACCTGCCTATGGCCACATCTTTTGCCCACAGAGAGGCTCTCCCCTAGAATGGCCTTCTCCGCACGCCTTACCCTCCTCCACACCTGCTCCATCCTCGGGGGCTCTGCCGCAATGCCTCCTCTTCTGTGCCACCCTCAGCATGGGCGCTCAGCCAGAGCCCGCGTGTATCCGACTACAACAGTAGAGGCGGGACTCATCCACCCAGTTCATTTTCCTCCCTGTAGCTGTTTCACACCTGGCTAAAGGCATCCTTGCGATACAGGGCTCTCCGCCTCCCACAGGGCCGCCCTGGAGCCCACTCAGCGTTGGACCAGTTCTCACAGCTAGATAGTTTCCTTTCCGCAGACAGAAGAGTGAGGGGGGCAGTTAAGTGGGGAGCCCTGAGTGGTGGGCACTCACACTGGAGGGGCTGAGGGCACCTGTCTGTGCACCCAGAAGATGCCTGCTGAGCCCTCTGTGTGGGGAGCATTGCGGTGACCAAGAATGCAAGACATAGGCTGGCCATGCCGGAGGTTACCCACCACTGACCCCCATTCTTAGCCCCCATCCCCCCGTAAGTCTAAAGTCCACAGAGGGGCTAGAGATGGGGGGCAGGTGGGGACTCATGCCCATTGGGGTTCCCAAAGCTCTAGCAGGGGATTCAGGGAACCCCAGCAAAGAGACCTGGGCCACACCTGTCAGGTTTTGGAGTCCCCTCCTGGCCACTGCTGGAAAACAGTCCAGAAAAAGCCTCAGGACCCCAGCTAACCACCCTCACCCCAGAAGTTCCAGAGCTTGCCAGTCTAACCCCAACAGGGCCTTATAACTAGTCCTCTGCTTCCACAAGACATGATGCCAAGAAGGAAGGGGCTGGGGCACAGAGGACAGGGTGGGAAGAAGCCTGGCTTCCCAACTGTTTATCCTTTGGATCTCATGCTCTGTACACTAGGCACATGGAATACCTACTGGATTTGTTTGTAATCAAATGTTTATAGTGAGAGCAGTCTGCCTTTCCAGCTACGAGGCAGGACGCTGAGGACACAGATCAGAAGCTTCCAGCCCTTGTGGTGAACAGACAGGTAGCCCGGGCCCAGCGGAGGGCTGCCCTCCGAGAGCCCGCTCCCTCTTATGCTCATTCAGAGCTGACCTGTGTCTAGCTGACCCTCAGGATGCCCCAGGCCAGGACACATCCGAGCAACAGGCACATCTGTCATCCCCAGCAGCACCAGCCTCCTGGGCTCAGGGTCCAGCAACGGCATGCAGGCCCCTGCCTAGGGTCAAGAAAAACTGCTTCCGCCACAGTCCCTGGCTGCTCCCCTCCCTGACAACGTGCCTGAGAGAGCATGAGTGTGTGTGTGTGTGTGTGTGTGTGTCCGCCTCCCCCTCCAGACTGGGCACTCGTGGCCATGTGGTTCCTCTAAGTGGCATACACACAGTAGGTGCTCAATGTGGTGTTTCTTTTCTTTTTCTTTTTTTAAAAAGATTTTATTTATTTATTTGACAGAGAGAGATCACAAGTAGGCAGAGAGAGAGGAAGGGAAGCAGGCTCCCTGCTAAGCCGAGAGCCCGACGCGGGGCTCCATCCCAGGACCCCGGGATCATGACCCGAGCCAAAGGCAGAGGCCCCAACACACTGAGCCACCCAGGTGCCCCTGAATGTGGTGTTTCTTGAAAAGGGGCAGTGTCTGACCTAAGGGAAGATATTATTCTCATTTAGTGAGTGTATATATTAAGTGCTTCCTGAATACCTAGCTTCCTGAACACCCTTTCTCAGGAAAGGGGCTGCAAAATCAGATCCTCCCTGGGAGTCGGCTAGGAATGTAAATACAGGACGCAAGCTGGGCTGGGAGTGGAAGCCCTCCTAGCGAAGTCAGGACTGGGTCACTGACTGGGTCACTCACGCTGGCCCAGCAACAGTCTAGTCAAGTCCTAGTCTCAGCCACTGGTCACCTGCTTGGCTGGTGACAGGGCGCCATCTGCTGGTGAGAACAGGAGCAGCAAAGTGGGGATGAGCCTGGGATCTGGGGGAAGCTGGGAAGTGGGGGATGCGTCCCTTCCCTCACTAGCTTTGGTCTGCCCACATGACTATCTCACAGCTCCTGGCCTAGCTGCTCAGTTCCCTGAGAATGGATCATACCCTGTTCACATTCATTCTCTCTCTCTCACACCCACCCAGGCCTACCCAGACAACACCCCTCCCTGCCCAGCCCCGCAGAACCCACCAAGATTTATGGAAATCATAAGCCAGTGGTTTATTCAAGGCAGGGAAGAATCATACAAGGTTCATGTTCAAAGGCAGATCACCATGCCCCCCGAGACGTTACCTTCAAAGCTCTCGAGTGGGGTCCACGGATCTGTCTATAAACAGAAGCAGCCCATGGCTGCTGTCCCCATCATGACCGACATTGTAAACGATCTGGCTGAACTAAGCTTCCGATAACTTCCTTCCTTTTCAAGGAACAGAGTAGACCCGACTGGGGTTCCAACCCGGTGTGAGTAGAGAGGCCAGCACGCGGGGGAGCACGGGCCCCGTTCTCATCTCCTCCCGGGGCCCTCAGCAGGAAAGGCCTCCCAGGGCTGGGACAGAACCTGCTCCACCTCTCAACACCTACATCCTCAGCCTTAGCTCCAGCTTCTAGGAGACCGGGAAAGGTGTACTTCAGAAGCCACATGGCCGAAGAGACAAGCTGCATATCCTCATGCCACCAACCACTTAAGAAACCCACGATTTAAAAAGCTCTGCCTTGGTTTCTTCATCTGTAAAATGGGGATATTAAGACCACCCCCGTCACAAAGTCACTGCGGTTCAACACCAGCCAAGCGCTGACAACACTGCCCGACATTTAATCAGAGCCAGCCGCGGGCGTTGGAGACAGAGGACCGTCCATGAGACGGCGACGGGCAGCTACTGATGTTTTGCTGGTTGCCAGGGGGGCTTGGGCTGAAAGGCCTAGAAGGGGGCAGGAAGGTTGTGCTGGGCCTGCCTGAGGGACACTGCAGCCGAGAGCCCGTGGAAAGCTGGAGTTCTGAAGGACCATCTTCAGAGAAAGAGTGGACTAGGGATAAAATGAACTTTTTCATAATAAGAACACTGTGTTGTCTTTGCCTGGGCACTGAATTAACAAAGAAAACAAAGTCACAGGCCTGCCCTCACAGTGCATGTGGGGTTTGACTATTCCTTTCCCTTACGGCCCAGAAACCCTTCGGGCTGAGAAAGATCGTTTCTAACAAAAGAGGTCTCCTAACCTGGTCTCGGGCAGGCGTCTGAGGGAAGAGACCGCAACCCTTCTGCAGGGCAGCCCCTCAGCCCAGACAAGGCTCCATCAGACAAGGGTAGGGGGTCTAATATTATACCAAATCCACCCGGAACAACCCACTGTGAGCTACAGTCAGCAGGAAGAGCAGACGTGGGCTGCTGAGAACAGCCTGTGATAGAGTACAAAAGATAAAAAAGACAAGAACAGTCAAATGATTAAAGAAATAAAAAATAGATTTTAACACATAGGAAAGGAATAAGATATTATCCCCTTAAATGGGATTTTTTTTCTAGTAAAAGGTAAAAGGCTTACCAGATCTGGAGAGAAAACAGAGTATATAAAATCAGATTTTTAAAAGAACTAAACAGAGTTTTCTTTTGTTCTTAAGTAGGCTCCACACAGCGCAGAGCCCAACGCAGGGCTTGAACTCATGACCCTGAGATCAACACCTGAGCTGAGATCAAGAGTTGTTCACTTAACCAATGGAGCCACCCAACCCATGCCCCCCTCCAGAACTTTTGAAAATAAAATATGTAGCCTTAAAACTCAATGATGGACTCAAGAGCAGACTGAATACAAATGGAGAAGCAATCCATGAAACAGCAGACGGATCTCGGAATGCGGCAGAAAGACGAAGAGAAAGGAAATACGCTAGAGCCACGGACACCCAGAATGGAGGCCCCAAGAGGAATCCCAGGCAAAAGAGACCCAAGGGATGGGGGGGGAGCAACATGCCCAGAGCTAATGATTCGGAATTTTCTTGAAATGAACACAGAATGGAATCCTCCGGCAGGAAGTACAAAAGACAAGAGAAAGGATGAAAAGAGGGCTCAAACTTCTGTGTCCGGCACACAGCAGGCCCTGGGAAATGCCCACTCCTTCCTTTGCAGCTCACTCTGGGTGCTCCTTCCCGCCAGCTCTGCCAGCGTCTCTGTCCCAGCCAGCCGCACTCTCTCCCAGACCTTTCCAAGTCCCACTCCTCAGCAAGAGTGATCCATTCTTACAAGTCATTCCCCAAGGGTCCAGGAGCCTCTCCCCTAGAGAGGAGTGGGGTGCAGGGTGGCCTGGTCTGCCGATCCAGCCACTGGCCAGAGAGAAGGGTGAGGTCAGAGAGATGCCCCTAGGGGTCTGCGGACCCAGGAAGCTCAAATGGGCGTAAGGCCTTGACAAAGACAAAGAACTAACTTGGGGACACAAAGAGAGGATGGAGAGAAAAGCCTGAGGACAGTGCAGAGCTCCCAACTCTGTACAGATTCATTCAAAAGTGCTGAGGTGGGGGTAAGGGGCTGAGGAAAAGTGGCTTCAGCTCAAGCTGAGAAGCAGACCAGAGGGGTCGGGGGGACGAAGAGGCCTGGGATGGGGAGACCAGGGCCAGGAGCCATGGCTCAGGTTGCAGAAGGAGCA
>ML112417.1:6983-25912 GCA_003697995.1 Taxidea taxus jeffersonii
TTTTTTTAATGGTCCGAATCCAGATCATTCTCTCTTCATTTTTTATTCTTCTCATTTTGTTAAATGATGAAAGGGAAAAGTTTGCTTTGACTAGTCATACTTTTCTGTAAATTTCTGGACTGGTCCCTTTAAGTCTCTGGGAGGTGGTTTTTCCAATTGTTTTGTGAGGGAATATGTTCATTTTGGGGTTGTATGCACATTAAATATCACTGATTGTGGCATTGAACTTCTCTATGGCAGAATGGTAAGCACTTACCCAAATGTTTTATGACTCGTGATAAATACAAAATGATTTTGGGAAATAATTCTTGTCTCCAAAATATGAGACAACTATTAACAAAGCATTTTTGTTTTAGGTTTGGATTTTCTTTCCCTTATTCCAGTTGATCCCCAGGTATGTACCCTGAGTTTAAGCAACTAATTTGTATTTGATTGTTGGTTATGTCATACTAACTAAAAATGACCAGTTGCATAAAATCAGGACAGTCAACTTTCATTTACTCAACTTGATGGAAAGGAATTACTATATAAATATTTCACAATTTTATTTGGAGGAATAAAGTTGCTGTTTTTAAATTTATGATATTTTGACTTAATACCTGAATTTTTAATTACATTTTATTCAGCTTAATAATCAGTTGGCATTTCCTACAAGCACTTGAGTGATTAAAATGAGGGGAAGCAATGATTTCCAGAAGTTTTTTTTTTTTTTTTCCAGAAGTTAAAACTTGACAGAGATTATTTATGAAACACTCGTTCTATATGTAGAAACATGAGTAAGATGGTTCAACAGGTTTGAATCATTAGCTTGATTCTTCCTTGTGTTTAGAGGCAGTCAGATTCAGACTTCGGGGATGCCCCAGTCTGAAGTTGCTATATAAAGTCTTTTTTTTTTTTAAGATTTTATTTATTTATTAGTTAGAGAGAGCGAGCGAACGAGCACAGGCAGACAGAGTGGCAGGCAGAGGCAGAGGGAGGAGCAGGCTCCTTGCCGAGCAAGGAGCCCGATGTGGGACTCAATCCCAGGACGCTGGGATCATGACCTGAGCTGAAGGCAGCCGCTCAACCAACTGAGCCACCCAGGCGTCCCCTGAAGTTGCTATAAACCAGTCATTCCTGTTTTCTCTGCCAGCTATAAGAAACTCGAGTATCCTAGAGTCCCAACATGAAGACCTGTAGCACACCTGGACTGACAGGCCTAAGCGGAGGCAGAGCAGAGGAGGGAAAGGCATGGGAGAAACAGAAGAGGGGCGGAGAGGGAAACAGACTTGGAGAGAATGGCTGAGGGTAGGGAGGGCCACAGGAAGACCCACAGACTACTGCTTTGTAAGCCTCAGAGGTTGCTAAGTCTCGTGGCGGCCTCCTGTGTCAGAACCCTGTATCTGATCACAAAAACAGCACTGGAAATTTGGGCCCAGGGTAATGTGCAGAAGGAGAAATGTCTTCTCACCCTGAGTTGACTCTGTTACATCAGCAGATTCTATAGCAAAGATAGCTATATGTTTTTCTAGGAAATGGATTCCTCAGGCTTAAAATATTGCTGAGTTTTATGAGAAGCATCCCTTAAAAAAATGATCTTGGAGCCCAGAGGGTTTTGCTTTCATAGTGCTGATTGGCATACGTAGTGTCCGGCTGGCTAACTTACTTGTTAGGCCAGTAGAAGGGTGAGGCGGTGCCTTCGGTTTTCCTGAGAATCCTTAGATTTATTCTTTACCTCCATGGTGCCCCCTTAAACCCTGTTATCTTTGTGCAGATAGGTGCCAATTACACAGGGAGAGTTAGAGGTGAAAGGTTGCAGCCCGAGTACTACAAGAATTCACAGGGCCCACTGCTAGCAGCACGTGGTGTCTGGCCTTTATCTTATAAGTAAGAGAGGACCTTTTTATTACCAGGCAGTCAAAAACAGCCTGGGAGGAAGTAGAAATAAAATGCAACTTTCTGGGCTTTTTTCCAGGTTGTTCCCTCAATACTAGTTGAAATTAGAATTGATCTGATTTTAAAATAGTTTAATGCCTTACAACTCTCTCTTTAGAGCTTCTGAAAGCTCTTTAAGAACTATTCCTTCTCCCCCCCGCCTAACCCTTAACCAATATCCCTTTGATGTCTTTGTGCGTGACATTCATTTTATTGGTGAACCAAGACTGTTACCCATCCTAACCACTAAACTACTTTTTTCGGTAAAGCAGCCTGAATTTTAGTTGCTGCTCTTCCACTGACTGGCAGTGTAAGCCTGGGGCTGTCATTGCTGTTTTAAGATCTTTTGAAAGCTCATGTAGTCGAAACAGCTTCAGTTTTAAGTTCCTGTTGGGTGACTTAGTATGTCTAATGATAGGCTGAGAAGTGTATAGAATTGATAATATTGATAGGATATCCTTACTGATCGTCTTTGATACCGCTAATCGAAAGACCAACTTTTAGGGCTTCTCTTGTGTATTTTGGACCTCACTTATTAAAGTCAGTGCTGTTTTTTCTCAGAAAATATTCTGTAGTGACATAAAGTAAACCTTTAGCTCCTGTCTCTCTACTCCTCTTGGGCAATATTAGAGTATTAAACTCAGGTTTGAATATGGGGGTCAGCGATCAAGATGGTAAGGAAATTTGGAATATGAATTCTTGGAGGGTGGGTACCGAGTCTCACAAGGAAAATTAGATTAGATCTCTTTTAAGACTTTTTCCAAAATTTTGAGATTATATGGGATACTTCTTTGTTCTGAACATCCTGTAGAGGTTGTTAGCTGGCATGTAGTCTCTGTTTCAGAATGAATGCTATGATCCTGATTACACAGGTATCATTTCTTGCATGTCCAGAGGCTTCAAATCACACTCTTGAGTTGCTTAATCTTAACATTATTCCTGAAAAGTCTGATTGCTAGTAAATTTTGGAAGAATTGTTGAATTTTGCATTGGCATTTTTGCTTAATACCATTAGAAATAAGTATTTGCTAGTCTTTTTGATGTGATTTTAAACCTGGTATAAATACATTTAGTAAGCAAATTCTTTCGGAGTTTAAGTGTGAGTCATAATTGTGGGGCCAGTTTTTACTATTAAATAATTTTATTGTCAACATTTTTATACTTGTATCTATATACTTGCTCAACAAATTCTCCATAGATTTGAGAAAATGAAAAATATGCTGCACTCACTAAACAGTAGAATAGCTAACTAAATTCATGCCACCTTTTATCCAAAGATGTGAAGTTTTGAGAAATTCTAAACCCCACGGAGATTTAAATATATGGCTATCACTTGTACATATCTAACGATTTCTAGTCTCTTTATTTAAAATCAATGTAGCCTCTTCCTCATCGGCATCATTGTTTGTTTCAAGCAGTACTGTCCTCCTATGTTTTTGGATAGTCTCACCTCACCCCTAACAGCAAGCAGTACGTCTGTCACCACCACCAGCCCCCATGAAAGCAGTACTCATGTTAGTTCCTCCAGCAGCAGGAGTGAGACAGGGGTCATAACCAGCAGTGGAAGTAACATTCCTGACATCATCTCATTGGACTAAAGGAGGATTCACTCGATTCTAGGAATCATTCATCAAAACTGTTCTTTCTTGGATCTCTGGTCCGTGGAAGCTATTTTTTTTCGGTAACAATTACTTTGATATTTATTGAAACGTCAAATGGATTCTTTTGCTGAGAGATGAACACAAATGACTGCAGCAAGAACCAAATGACATGCAAGGATTTTTCTTACTCATGCTGTACTCTGAGCATCAGATACATTTCGGCTCTAACTGTATCTTCTCCAGAGACGGATTTCAATTTCCTATGTTACTGGATGGATTCTACACACATCGGTTAAAATTTTTTTTGTTGTAATAAACAGCAATAAAATTATGTAAATATTCAAGTAAACTTTTTTCTAACTAAAAAGGATGTAATCAATGATTCTAAAATGACAGCAACTTTTGTTTAATCTGATGTGAAGGAAAAAATACATGGAAGGAAGTCATGTTTGCTGAATGAGTCCTTTCCACGGAGATTTGTTCTGTTTCATCGAATAATGAAGTCTTGCTAAGTGGCCAGAGCTTGGCTCTGCTTTTCTTCCTGCAGTTCCCCTTTCCTTCCCGATTATATCAAAGAAAAATGGCCTCTGTGTTGCTTATTTCTCCCTGGTTGTCATTTACACTTTGATGTTGTTTGCTAGCAGTTGCAAAGGGAAGTTCTGGGAATCGGCTGCTTGATTTCAGTGACTGTGGAAGAACACTTTGCATATTCTGCCCTGACGTAATGCGTGTTATTTTTGGTAATTGTCCATTCTCATTCTAGAGATTTCTACAAAACTGGGCTTGCCTTCCAGAGAAAGAAATTCTGTGCAGCTATTGAATGTCGAATGAAATGTTTCTGGAGTAACCTGTGGCTAGAATGTTCATTAGAATCTTGCTCACACTGACCAGAAACATTGCAAGCTCTGAGGCAGTAGAAGAACAGATTTTGGGGATGTGGGGTTAACAGAGTTTAATCTCTTTCTAGGAACTTCTTTTGCTCATTTATTTTATAGAATAATATACAAATCTTTGATGAAACTTCTCACGTTTTAGGAACACTAACAAAGCGGATATGATTTAGAACTCTGGTCACATTTCTCACCAGTACAGTCCCAGTGATGATTTAATTAGAAGACACAAACAACGGCGAGGCATGGGGACTGTATTGGATTTCCTGTTCCTTTTTTTTTTTTTTTTTTTTTTTAAGAAGGAAATCTTTCCTGATAACCACAAAGGACACACAGAGTTAAAATTGTGTGAATATAAAATAGGGAGGTTTGGGGGAGGATGGGCCTGCAGCCCACTTTGAAAACCACTCAGAGTGGTCTTGATTTTCAATCCCCCAGGAGACCAACTTTTATCCTTCGAGAAACATTTCTATCCACATTTTATATTTCCCTTTGTTTGATTTGGCTCCCTAAATTTTTGAGTTCTCAAGGAATTAATACTAATGTTTATCTTTCTCTCCCTAACTGTATCTACTTTAAAAATAAAAAACCCTTTTTAAAAATGACTAATCTAGCTGATTTCTCAGACAGAAGTGCCCAGCCGAAAAGATCGAGTTCAGTTAGACCAGGGACACACTGCATTACTTCAGGGTTGGTGGAACTCTAGGAAGCTGACTTGTCACTGCTTGGGTGGTTTTTGTTTTTAAACGCCTCGAGTTTTCATGGCTGTTGTGCTCCTTTTATACTGATATAATTTCATGTGATTTTTTACATCATCCCTCCTTTGGCTACATCATCCCTTTACTTAATGTATTCTTCCTTTTGGAGAGCTGCTTGCTTAAGAACGTGGAAACAAACCAGAATCTTTTTGCAGCAGTTGCACCATCATTGCCAGTTTCACTTTCTTAGTCATTAGAGTTCTAGTTCACGTTACAGGCCTTTGGTCCACGTAGAGAATTTGTTCCTCGTAAGATTTTATGTTGCTGCTCTACACACAGATGCAATCTCTGTTAACTCTGTAATCAGATAGAAAACGTAACTCTGATTTGTGTGGTATATAATTTGTTAATAAATAAATGATGTATATTTGTTACCATTTTGTTACCCTTTAGATTCTCGGACTCCCCTGTCCCCAGCGTAATCAACAAAGTTTTATAAGGTTAAATGAAAATATATTCATAGAAATTATTTACTTGGTTCTTGTAACCGATGCCTCTGTGCTTTTATAGTTGTGCTTTGTTTCCTTTCTACGATTTTATGTGAACAGTTTTAGTGTTCATTTTTGGTGCTTTATACTGAAATTACATAAAATTTTAATTTATACAGGCGACTAACATTTTTAAAAATATACTTTTAAGTTTGTAATCTTAAAATTGGGGCTTTTATGTATGCATCTTTGAGGGTGAGTACTTTTCTTTACACTTTTGCCTTACAACAGCATGATCATTGAGTCGTTACCTTTTTTTTTTTTTTCTTTTAAAGCGTGGTCACCAAATACTTCTCCCAAGACCCTGACTTTTTTAGTAGTTTATTTTACTTGCCCAGATTTCTGCGTAGCGCAGTGTAATGCAGTTTCAGAGGAGGTTGTCTTAGCTGTCAACCTGCTAGTGATAATGTGGAGTATCTTGTTTAAGGAAGGAAACTGCAGACTGCACCGACTGGTCTCCTCTTAAAACACCGAGGCAGCCTGTGGCTTTGATCCTTATTCACGAAGAAATGTTAAGAACTTTCCTGGGTATGTCGACTAGGATGACATAACTGGTGCTGAAAATACCTTCACAGCTAACTCTGCTGACATTCGCTCACTTTCTGACCCTTAGGTGAGCCACTTTAGGATTTTTTAATTTCCATTTCTGCCCAGAAGAAGGTACATGCCTTTACCAGAAGGCAAAAATACTTGGCATCTGCCATAGCATAATTATAAGGCCAAATGAAATAATAGCATTAAATTTAGGTTATGTGGCATTTACAGTGTACTGCAGGAAAGCTAGGGTGAAAATACTATGATTAGGGGAGGGTTGTAAGTCTAAGTAAGTTGAGACATGACTCTTGACATAAAACAAGTTTCCCTAGGGTAGAATCTTGAAAGAGTTTGAAGGAAAAGTAAACTTGGATTTTAGGTGAAATGGTATTCAACAGAGACATCTTGACATTAAACCTTTCAGGCATTCTGCCCCAGGCCAGTCCTGGATACTAGTCACTTAGTAGCCAAGTTTGTTTTCCTTTTGCTAATAAAGTATTCATTAGTTACATTTTGTCTTTTTAAGTAAATTTGATTTTTACGAAGCATTAGTTTAATTCTCAGATAGGCTTTTTATTTCTCTTTAGCCCCCAGTTGGTACAAAAGCAGTTAACTATTTACTCTTTTCCTTTTTTTTTTCTTAAGTAAACCCTTGTTTTCCTAATTCTTTTCATTTTGAAAAATGCAGAGCTTTATGTCATTTAAACTTGGGTGTGATGTGTTCTGGGGCCCTGGGTCCATGTGCTGTGGGGAGCATATTGTCAGTAAGGTCAGTGATTGACGGTTCAGTCTGATTCACCATTTTTTTCTGCTGCAGTTCTACATGAATATGGTGAAACTCGTGGAAAAAAATTTAAGACTTTCTCTGCTTTTTTTAAGAGTCTGATGCTCTTGTCAAATGAATGACTGGTTTGTAAGCCCCCATCCTCTTTTTTTGTCATTAGGAGCCACACTCCCAACTCCTATCAGAAACAAATAAAGCTGTATATGAAAGCGCCCATTCTTCTTTAATGCTTGCCTGATTCAATCATGTTTTTGTTTTTTCTGTTTATGTCAGTCATACATGCTTGTTGTGGAAAAATTAGACAATACAGAAAAGTATAAAGAAAAATAAGCACTTTGATATTTTTGCATATTTCTTGCCGTCTCTCTGCTACTTGTGCGTGTTTTGACATAGCTTTATTCATTCTCAATATAATTTGTGTCTTGGTTTTTTTCCTGGGTCTACATGTCATTAAAAACTGTCAACTTTTATTAATTGCATGACACTCCATTGTCTGGATGTGCCCTGATGCATATCCCCTTTCCCCATTGGACATTTTAGATTGCATCTCATAAGTTACAGCGAATGTCTTTGTGTGTAAGTTATTTCCTTAGGATGAATTACTGGAGATGGAATTCCTGGGTCAGGGAAACAAACACTTTTGTGGTTCTTGACCCACTTTTCCACATGATATTACTGATTTGTACTCTATATAAGAAAAACTCTTTAGCCGTATTTTCCAAGAATATGCACCATTCACCTCTTTGCTGGCATTTACACTAATAAGACTACTTTTCTGACCCTGGTGAGCTGGGCTGATAAAAAAGTAATTGGCAGAGATTTTCCTGGGCTGTCTCAGTTTCAACTACATCTGTTTGACGTGTGGTAGATACACCTGCCTAAGGATATTCAAATAATTTTTCACATAGTTTTACTTGCCTGTGAAATAGCCTGTTGTCCGACCATGTTTTCTATTTTTTTTTTAAGATTTTATTTATTTATTAGACAGAGATCACAAGTAGGCAGAGATGCAAGCAGAGAGTGGGGGAGGGAAGCAGGCTCCCTGCTGAGCAGAGAGCCCCATGTGGGGCTTGAGCCCAGGACCTTGGGTCCATGACCTGAGCCGAAGGCAGAGGCTTAACCCACTGGACCACCCAGTTGCCCCCCATGTTTTCTATTTTTAGTTAAAGCCTCACACCTTTTTTTTTTTTTAAACTATTTATACCTAGGGCCAGCCCTTAGTAGCCAGCTTTCTCTTTTTCCTCTTTCTGTAGGCTCCATTTTGGGCTTTCTGAGCTCCCCAAAGCCAGTAGGATCTCCTGAGCCAAAGGCAGACCAACCCAAACTGGAAGAGTGGTAAGGCTGATCAAAGCAGGGCCAAGCTTTGCTCATTTCACTTTGTGTTCTTTCGTGTTTCCAGTGACATCTTGGAGTCCTAAGGGCAGCTCTGTGGCAAAAACAACCTCCCTCCCAAAACAGATTGCTATGACAAATGTTCAAGGTGTATTATTTTCTTGACTGGCATACCACATAATTTTCCAGACTGCTTTTTATTTCCAGAATGGCTTTTAAAGCTTCTTCATTCTGTGTTCTCAAAGCCTAACCCTTAAGTGAAGAAGAGGGAAAATAGAATATTCCTCTTACTTTGGCCTTCATCGAACTATTCACATATTCAGTATGTCTTATAAATGTGTGTAGGATACAGTGGAATAAAAGATCTGGTCCCAGGCTTCAAAGGGCTCCCAACCAGCTTTTCAAAAATCAAAGATTCCCACCTACTACCAGGAATTGTGCTAAGAATCTTACAAAGATGTCTCATTCCTTATGTTTGCCCTATAAAGGAAAGTGGTATGGTCCTCGTTTTACAGATGAAGGAACAGATTTAAATAAGTTTCTCAGTGGACTTGGGAGTCTGAAACAGACCTATCTCAGAAGCCCTCTAACTAAATCGAAGTGACGTTAATCAGCTAGGCTATCTGGGAATCTAGACCTGAGATTATAAGAACTGATTTTAGGGGATGGCCACAGAAATAAGGACTGGACCCTGGAGGCATTTCAAAGGAAGACTCCAGATTCAGTGGCATGAACAGATAGAGGTGTGAGGGCCAAGTCCGTATCTTAAGCCTGGGTAACCAGGATAATGGATCTCTTTACAAGAGAGAGGATATGCAGTTAAAATGGGCATTAGTCATTTAGGGGAGGCAATGAGGAGATTGATGTTAAGCATGAGGTTTCAAAAGGGAAGGGCCTTTGAAGCTCATGTTTATTTTTCTGTAGTCCTGAAGATGTGTGGCCTTCCTTCATTGTTTTCACTCTCACTGGTCTCCATTCTATAGATCTTCTAGTCCCTCCCAGTTGCCCATCCACTCTCCCTGCTAAACCATGCTAGCTGCGTCCCCACCTTTTCTCTGGATTTTTCTCTTCACTGTCTTGTCACCTCAAGTCCTGGCCATACCCTGCACCTCTCACCAGTGTGGGCCGTGTTCACACTCCACATAACTTAAGAGGTGTGTGGTTGCTGCCCTTCCTCTATTGTAATTTCTAAATAATTCCTCCCCTGGCCTTTGATGAAAATCTGCCCCATTTGCAGCCCGTGTGAGGTTCTGTTAGCTGCTTAATACTCTTGCCAAGTAACCTGACCATGTGCTTGAATTTGCTGAAGGCTTCACTTCCTGACTCACAGTGTTTCTTGCCATCTCTAACTTCGTAGTCTTCAGTGTTTTGACGGGTGATCCATCCAACAGCCTAGCTTGTGAGATTCTTGGTTACCTCTGATATTTTCTTGCACTGAAACGCCCAACCAGTATTTCACCCCTTGTATTTTCTCCGTACTTCCTGTCCACCTTAAACCGTCCTCCGTTATTACAGCCTTGAAAGTATCCCCACATCCCTCCTTCAGGGTCACCCATCTATCCTTTCCTTTGGCATCACATGCTGGTTTTGCCCATTCGTGTCGATTATTACAAACGTCACTCCTTTTCAGACCACACCCGTCTCCACAGATGACCTTGCTTCCTAATGCACTCAGAAGACTCAGTTTGCCATTATGATCTCTCCACGTGTGCCCATCTTCATTCTCCTTCATCCCACTCTCAGAGGATGAGGTGGGCCCGAAGGCCAATTCAGCCCCATGGACTTCTGACTCTTGTCTCCTGTCATCTTCAGGACCTTCCTCCATCACACCCCCTCTTTTCTGAGTGTCTTTCACCTCTCTGCTGCTGCTTTTGGCTTACAGAAGTATCAGTCATCAAATCTGAGGTCCTGTGTTACATGCCAGGCATTGTGTTAGGCACTCAGAACATAAGACAGATAAATCCCTACCGTCACCCAAGTTGTGATTCACTAGAATGAAGATGAGCGAAATAGGGAGATGACAGTGCAGCGGTAAAAGGGAAACTAGAGGGTGCTACAGTAGCCCATAGCTGAGGCAACTGACTGATCCCAGAGAAGTTTCCCGACGAGTAGGACCATGGCAGTTGGTCAGTCAAGAGAACTGAAGATGTTCAGAATAGCTGCACGTTTGTGCAAGAAATCATGCAGGGCATTAGAAAACAGTGAGAAGGCCCTGAGCAGTTTTCAGGATCATTAGCAGTTGAGGGCAGCCTTGGTGGAGTCTGTCTGTCTCCATTTCGTAAATGTAGAAACAGATCACGAGAGGGTGCGTGACTTTCCTGGGGTCCTGCAGCTTGTAAGTGGCAAGGCAGGCTGCATCCCCCCTCTAACCACCTTGGGCCGTCCGTGATCCGTCTGTCGAAAAAGGAGTGGTTTCCTAACTGTCCTTTATCATACCACTGTTTATATTTCTCTATGGCACTTGTCACAACTTGTGTTTATTCATGTGTTGGTTCACTGTGTATTTGTCTGTTTCCCTTACTAGATTGTAAGCTCCGTGAGGGTAGTGGTGATCTCAGTTCACATGCATCCCAGAGCCTAACAAGGTGTGTGGTGCATATTAGGTGCTCAATAAATATTTGTAAATGAAGAAGTGGTGGATAGCCGTTTGTATTTGACTTGTGCTGACAGGGGAAATAATTTACCAGCTAAGCAGCAGGCGTTCACCAAGAGAGGAAACCATGTTTGGGGCAGATGGTAGGAGTGACACATGCTTGGGGTTTGGGAGGAAGTGAGTACACTGAGCTACTCAGTGTAGCTGAGTAGCTACTCCAGAATCTTACAGGGACAAGCACTGGGAATGGGGAATTTTAGGGCAGGGTGCACCGAGGATAATAATGTGTAAGTAGGTACTATATTTAAACCTGAAAGCCTAAATGACCTCCTTGCAGACTCAGCCTCCTGTGTGCATATATGACTGGGAAATTCGTGTGGTCTATATACATAGGACCACTCATCTGGGTCAGGTATGCCACACAGAGTTACACAATACAATTGTAGATGTAATTCTAATTTATCAACCCATCTCCCAAGGCTAATAACATCTTGACCCAAGTTGTCACTGGAGTCTGTACTTTGGAACTGGAATAAGAATGAGATAATTTGAAGTCTCTGGAAGACATGCCCACATGCCGTTAGATGAGCAACAGGCTTATCCTATCACATATGGGCAGTATTGAAACCATGAAAATGCAGGACCTCAACCTGAGAAGTCAGTGAGTGAGAAAAAAGCTAGAGAAGGAACACAACAAAGAGACTGAGAAGGAGCACCCGAGCTAGAAAGGAAATCAGGAGTGATAGCAGAGCATCACTATAGACAGATGATAGATAGATAGAGCATTCCAAGAAGAAGAAAGTGTCAGTGGAGTTTAAAAGCTTCTATACTGTAAAAAGTATCCAGTAAAAGAACCAACTTCAGAAACACTATATTTGGTTGAATCTATACCTGACTGATTGCAACAGCTTTGTGTAAACGAAGAAGAGCCTAAACTATGACCCATTGTTTTCAGTTGCATTGATTTTAAGGTGAAGCTCATTAAAATGTGGGGGAGGAGTGAATATGCATCCTAGAATAAGATACAGATAATCTGTATCTTCCTTTGGTTTTCTCAGCCTGGCCATATCTAGTGATTGCACCAAGAGCAAGTTCAGTGGAATGATGAGGGTAAATCTAGGTTGCAGTGGGATGATGACGGCAAAGTACAGAAATTAAGTGTGCAAATACAGACAACTCAGCTGGCTCTGACGAAGGCTGAGGTTGTCACAGTAGAGATGTATATAGTGGAGGGGATTTTTTTTTTAAGTTGGAAAAACTTGAGTCTCATGTTCCAATGCTAATTAGATAGTGAGATGCAGACTGTACGAGAGGAGAAGTGAATGTGGTTAGTGCAGTGGGGGTTGGCCACGATCGTTGGTACATCGAGGTCCCTGAACAAGAGGGGAAGTTGGGCTCCATATCAGAGGCAGTTGAGAGATGGATGTATGGACACAGTTGGGTCTGTTAGGTAGCAGAGAGTATAATGCTTTCATATGATGGTTTTGCTTTTATGTTTTTGAGAACCAAGTGGAATGGCCAGTTCCAGAGGTGGGAAGGAGATGAGAATATGGAGGTACAAAGTCAACAGAGATAGAAATGGCGAGTGTTAGTGAGGCTGTGGAGCAAAGGGAGCTGTTTTGCACCGTGGGAATGTATATTGGTGCAGTCACTATGGAAAACAGTTTAGAGGTTCCTCAGAAAATTAAAAAGAGACCAAAGGATCCAGCAGTTCCATTTCTGAGTACTTACCTGAAGAAAATGAAAACAAATTCACAAAAAAGATATATGCACCCCTATCTTTGTTGCAGTATTTGCAATAGCCAAGATACAGAAGCAACCTAAGTGACCTCAGATTGAATACACTCAATAGACGATGGATAAAGGTGTATATACACACACAATGGAATTCTGTGCAGCCATAACAATGGTAGTATCTTGCCATTTGTGACAACATGGATGGACCTAGAGGATATTACACTAAGTGAAATAAGTCAGAAAGACAAATGCCATATGATTTCACTTACATATGGAATCTAAAAAACCAAAAAGCAGAAATAGACATACAAATACAGAGAAAAAATTCGTGCTTGCCAGAGGGGAAGGGGGTACACGTATGGACAAAATACGTGAAGAGGATTAAGAGGTGCAAACTTCCAGTTATAATTTAGGGATGAAAAATACAGCATAGGGAATATAGACATATTGCAACAGTTTTGTGTGGTGACAGATGATACATACTTATGAGATATACTTATGAGCATTTCATAATGCACAGGACTGTTGAATCAATCATTTTACACCTGAAACTGATATTGTATATCAACTGTACTTCAGTTAAAAATTTAAAAAAGAAAAGGAAAACAACAGAGATAGTGTGAAATAGTCGGAAATAGAATGGGCTAGACACTTGGACACTATAGACTTACCAGTGGCATCCATTTCTCTGTGGGGCTTTTCAGCAGCACTCATCAGTAGAATCTCCTTATTCAAGGTTGGATTTTTGTAAAGATAGTGCAACAGAAGAATGACAGGAATAACATGAGGAAGCTGGCAAATAGTTGACACCATGAAAGTTCAGCTGCTATCACACTCCTGAAATTACTCTTGCTGAAGTCAAAGTGTGCACATAATTGTCAAGCTCCGTGGACTTAACTTTCAACTTCAACATCTGCATTTGACAGTCTATTCCCTTCTTGGTTTTTGTGACAACACAGTTCTTTTTCTGACTTCCTCAGGAACTTCTTTTCTTCTCTCTGCCCTGGAAATGTACATGGAGGTGTAACTTTGCTATGGTTGGCTTCCTTTCCCAGCCACTTGACCCCAAGTTCCTTGTTACACTCAACTACTCTGCTAGAATGTAAGTTCCACCAGAACTAAGATCTTTTGTTTCTTTCGTTAACCACACTATTGCAAGTGCCTCGGCTAGTTTTACTTTTAAACTATGCCATTATATTTGAAGTGAGTTTCTTGTAGACAGCATATGGTTGGTATTTTTTTGTTTGGTTGGTTTTTTTGGGGGGGGGGTTAGCAGAACTTTTATCGAGCTATAATTCACATATGGTTTTCATTTGCAAGGGCTGCTATAGAACTTGTAAGGTGTCAGCAGGGTTGGTTCCCTCTAGGGCCCTTGAGGAAGATATATTCCAGACCTCTCTGGCTTGTAGGTGGTCATCTTCACCCTGTGTCACAATGTCTTCCCTCCATGCCTGTGTCACTGTCCAAGTTTCCCCCTTTTTCTTCTTAGATTTTTAAATTTTATTTATTTGACACAGAGAGATCACAAGCAGGCAGAGAGAAAGGGGGAAGCAGGCTCCCCGCCGAGCAGAGAGCCCAATGCAGGGCTCAATCCCAGGACCCTGATACCACGACCTGAGCCGAAGGCAGGGGATTAACCCACTGAGCCACCCAGGCGGCCCCAAGTCCCCCCCACCCCTTTTTTTAATTTGACAGAGAGATCACAAGTAGGCGGAGAGAGAGAAGGAAGCAGGCTCCCCGCGGAGCAGAGAACCCGATGTGGGGCTCGATCCCAGGACCCTGGGATCATGATCTGAGCCGAAAGCAGAGGGTTTAACCCACTGAGCCACCCAAGCGCCCCAAGTTTCCCCTTTTAATAAGGACATTGTTTATATTGGATTAGGGCCCACTGTAATGATCTCATTTTAATTTGCTTGCTTCTAAAGATTCTGTCTCCAAATAAGGCCACATTTTGGTGTTAGGACTCCAATATAACTTCTTTTGTGTGGGACACAATTCGACCTGTAACACACATGCATTTCACTCCTTCAAAGTGTGCGATTCATTGGTTTTTGGTATATTCACTGAGTTGTGTAGCCACCACTTTTTTAGAACATTATTCTCACCCCCCAAAAGAAACACTGTGCCCATTAGCAATCACCCACCCCGGGTGACAAAAGAAGTCTAGGTTTTCCACTCAGCCTTTGCTGATGGGTAACGATGGAACCCAGAGTTTTCCTTGTGGTGTTTGACTAGAGTGATTATTGTCTAAAGTATTATTTTTTAACAGAACAACTAAGATGTCAGAGTGTTTTGTTTTCTCAATTAAAAGGCCATATAGCAAGTGTTGACTAATAGAAATCTCTAAGGAAAGAACTTCTTGCTAGAACTACTTTTAAGACACATGCAGTTAAAAATGGTGGTTAATCTCAGGTTGTGTGAGAGGATTCTGTTAATCTGTTGTCCATGTGGCTTTTCTTTTCCTTTCTTTCCCTTCCTTTCTTTTTCTTCTTCTCCTCCTTCTCCTCCTTCTTGTGCAAAATTCTTTAAATTTCAGTGAATCCCATGTTGATTACAGACTAGGAATAGATAGGTGTGGTTTTGTCATGCCCTCCGCCCTGGCCGCCATGGCAGAACAGTATGGGAGAAGGAGTTCACAGGTGGAGGAACAGGAGAAAGCAGTATGTGTATATCTTTTCTGAACACAGAAGTAATACTCATTACCCCCAAAAAAGGTCTGAAATTATGATTAAAGAAATACTTCACCCAGAGATAATCCTATTTTTTTAAAGATTTATTTATTTGACACAATAATTTGACATTATTTATTTATTTATTTGACAGTGAGAGAGGGAACACAAGCAGAGAGAGTGGGAGAGGGAGAAGCAGGCTTCCTGCTGAGCAGGGCACCCGATGCAGGGCTCAATCCCAGGACCCCAGGATCATGACCTGAGCCAAAGGCAGCCACTTAACAACTGAGCTACCCAGGAGCCCCGATAATCCTATTTTTAACCTCATATTTGTTTTCTTTCAACTTGCTGCCAATTTGTTAACATGAAAGCTTCATTAATAGGCATCGCAAGAGATTAGAATTGCTTGGGACTTGTTTCTTAAATCATATTCTTGTACCGCTCATCGGAGAAAGGACAAAAAATCTAGCAAAATCTCTGGCCACTGGTTTTGGTGATGTGGAAGGCATCAGGAACCCTCACAAAGGCAGTTTCAGTAGAGTGGTAGGAAACAGAGCCTGACTTGGAGGGGTTCAAGAGGCAGTGGGGGTGAGGAAGTGAAGGCAGTGGTTCCTGACCACTTTGGCAAGAGTGCAGCCATTTTAATGCTGAGGCCTAACGTATGTTTGCAGAAGGGGTCAGGGAGGAAAGGCAAGGTTTTTAAAGGAGAGGATGTCAAGGAACTGAGCAGCCAGGGTTGGAAGGGTCCATGCAGATATTGAGGTCACCAAGAAAGGTAACAGGAGTAGTATTGGACGGAGGGACTGAGCCAGAGGCTGGCTTCAGGGAGCATGGTGAGTGACCTGAAGGCCTGTGGGTGACTGCACCAAGGAGGCGTGGTATCATCTGATCACAGGAACTGAAGGTTTTCAGGGAGGTGAAAGGGAGAGTCATCTGGAATTGTAATTGGTCCATCCGCTGGTGGGAGGAGTGAGAGAAAGTATATCCACTTGAGAGGGTTGCAGGGTATGCAGGGTCCCCAGGGGAGAACCAGGGTTCTGCTAGCTCAGTTTCAGAGAATAGGTATGAATATAGGGCATTTTGTTGATGGCGGATGGACCCCGAGTTGCAAAGGACACACTGGAAGGGTTTGGAGGATTGAGAAATAATGGGGGATGTTAGATTGAGGAATGTTCAGAGCCTTATGGGGTGAGGGTCTTATGTGGGATTCCCTGGCTTCATGTAATGACATTAACAAGGATGAGGGCATGATGGCATTTTTCCTGCTAGTGTCTTGTGTAGCTTTAAAAAAAAAAAATATATAGCAGCCTTATTGAAATACAACTCATATGCAGTTTACCCATTTAAAGCTCATTGGTTTCTAGTCTATTCAGAGTTTGTGTATCCATGACTACAATCAATTTCAGAACGTTGTCTTCACCCCCCAGAAGAAACTCCATATCCATTAGCAATCACTGATTCCCACCCATCCATCACACCCCCCAGCACTAGGCAAGCACTAATCTACTTTCTTTCTATACATTGCCTATTCTGGACATAAAATATGAGACCTTTTGTGACTAACTTCTTTCAGTTAGCACCCAGTATTCTAAAACTTCATCCATGTTGTATATGCCACAGTACTTCATTCCTTTTTTAATTTTTTTTAAGATTTTATTTATTTATTTGACAGAGAGATAACAAGTAGGCAGAGAGGCAGGCAGAGAGAGGCAGGGAAGCGGGCTCCCTGCAGAGCAGAGAGGCCGATGCGGGGCTCTATCCCAGGACCCTGAGATCATGACCTGAGCTGAAGGCAGAGGCTTAACCCCTGAGCCACCCAGGTGCCCCTACTTCATTCCTTTTTATGGCTGAATAATATTCCATTGTATGGATGTACCATGCTATATTTATTTATTTATGTCGACCACCAGTTGGTCGACATTTGGGTTGTTTCTATCTTTGGCTATTATGAATAATGGTACTATGAATATTTGTGTATAAGTAGTAATATGGACATATACTTTTGTTTCTCTTAGGAATTCCTGGGTCATATGGTAACGCCCAATTTTAACATTTTGAGGAGCTACCAGACTGTTTTCCAAAGTGGCTACACTGTTTTAAATTCCCTCCAACCAAGAAATCTGGACTCTGATTTCTTCTTGTCCCCATCAACATTTGTTTTTTGATTATTTGGTTTTTAATTATAGTGTTCCTAGTGGGTTTGATATGTTACCTGATTATGGTTTTTACTTACATTTCTCTAATGATGTTGACCATCTTTTCACATGCTGATTGGTTATTTGTATATCTTCTTTGGAGAAATGTCTGTTCAGATCCTTCGCCCATTTTTTTTAATGACTTTTTTTTTTTTTAGGGCAGATTAATGGTCACAAGAAAATTAAAGGGAAGGTACATAGATTTCTCATATAACCCCTGTCTTCACACATGCACAGCCTCCCCCATTATGAACACCCTCCACCAAAGTGGGACATTTGTTAACAGTCAGTGAACCTATGTTGGAACATCATAATCACCCACAGTCCATAGTTTATATTAGTGTTCACTTCTGGTCGTGTATAGTAGATGGGTTTTGAAAAATGTATAATAGTATGTATTCATTATTGTAATATCATACAGAGTATTTTCACTTCCCTAGAAATTCTCTCTACTCCCCCTATTTATCTCTTTCCCCCATACCTGTCCCTAGCAACCACTGATCTTTTTTACTGTCTGCATTGTTTGCCTTTTTTCAGAATGTCATATAGTTTTGGATCATTCAATGTGTGTAGCCTTTTCATACTGACTTGTTTCACTTAGTCATATGCATTGAGGGTTCCTCTACTTCATGGTAAGAGTATATTCACTTTTATAAGCAACTGTCAAACTGTCTCTCAAAGTGGTCGCACCATTTTGCATTCCCACCAGCAGCAAATTTGAGTTCCCATGTTTTCTACATCTTTGTCAGTGTTTGGCATTGCCAGTGTTTTGGATTTTAGCCATTTTAATAGCTATATAGCAGGATCTCATTGTTTTGATTCCCAATTCCCTAGTGATGTGTAATGTTAAGTATCATTTCATATGTTTATTTGCCATCTGTACATCTTCTCTGGTGAGGTGTCAGTTCAGATCTTTTGCCCATTTTTTAGTTGGGTGGTTCGTTTTCTTATTATTGAATTTTAAGAGTTTTTTGTTTTGGAAACCAGTCCTTTATCAAACATATGTTTTGCAAATGTCTTTCTGAGTCTGAGGCTTATAATCTCTTCTCTTTACAGTGTCTTTTGCAGAGCAGACATTTTTAATTCTAAAATTTAAATTTTCATTTTAAGGAAGTCCAGTGTAGCAGTTTTTTCCTTTCATGGACTGTCGTTTTTGTGTTGTATCTAAAAGTCATTGCCCAGCCCAATATCGCCTAGATTTTCTCCTACATTACCTTCTACGAGTTTTACACCTTGCATTTCACATTTAGGTCTGTGATTCATTTTGAGTAACTTTTGTGAAGGGTATAAGGCTTCTGCCTGGATGTTTTTCCCATGTGGATGTCCATTATAGTACCATTTATTGAAAGATTATCCTTTCTCCATTGAATTGCCTTTACTCCTTCACCAAAGATCAGTTGACTATATTTGCATGGGTCTGCATCTAGGCTCCTT
>ML112418.1:6979-25906 GCA_003697995.1 Taxidea taxus jeffersonii
TTTTTTTAATGGTCCGAATCCAGATCATTCTCTCTTCATTTTTTATTCTTCTCATTTTGTTAAATGATGAAAGGGAAAAGTTTGCTTTGACTAGTCATACTTTTCTGTAAATTTCTGGACTGGTCCCTTTAAGTCTCTGGGAGGTGGTTTTTCCAATTGTTTTGTGAGGGAATATGTTCATTTTGGGGTTGTATGCACATTAAATATCACTGATTGTGGCATTGAACTTCTCTATGGCAGAATGGTAAGCACTTACCCAAATGTTTTATGACTCGTGATAAATACAAAATGATTTTGGGAAATAATTCTTGTCTCCAAAATATGAGACAACTATTAACAAAGCATTTTTGTTTTAGGTTTGGATTTTCTTTCCCTTATTCCAGTTGATCCCCAGGTATGTACCCTGAGTTTAAGCAACTAATTTGTATTTGATTGTTGGTTATGTCATACTAACTAAAAATGACCAGTTGCATAAAATCAGGACAGTCAACTTTCATTTACTCAACTTGATGGAAAGGAATTACTATATAAATATTTCACAATTTTATTTGGAGGAATAAAGTTGCTGTTTTTAAATTTATGATATTTTGACTTAATACCTGAATTTTTAATTACATTTTATTCAGCTTAATAATTAGTTGGCATTTCCTACAAGCACTTGAGTGATTAAAATGAGGGGAAGCAATGATTTCCAGAAGTTTTTTTTTTTTTTCCAGAAGTTAAAACTTGACAGAGATTATTTATGAAACACTCGTTCTATATGTAGAAACATGAGTAAGATGGTTCAACAGGTTTGAATCATTAGCTTGATTCTTCCTTGTGTTTAGAGGCAGTCAGATTCAGACTTCGGGGATGCCCCAGTCTGAAGTTGCTATATAAAGTCTTTTTTTTTTTTAAGATTTTATTTATTTATTAGTTAGAGAGAGCGAGCGAACGAGCACAGGCAGACAGAGTGGCAGGCAGAGGCAGAGGGAGGAGCAGGCTCCTTGCCGAGCAAGGAGCCCGATGTGGGACTCAATCCCAGGACGCTGGGATCATGACCTGAGCCGAAGGCAGCCGCTCAACCAACTGAGCCACCCAGGCGTCCCCTGAAGTTGCTATAAACCAGTCATTCCTGTTTTCTCTGCCAGCTATAAGAAACTCGAGTATCCTAGAGTCCCAACATGAAGACCTGTAGCACACCTGGACTGACAGGCCTAAGCGGAGGCAGAGCAGAGGAGGGAAAGGCATGGGAGAAACAGAAGAGGGGCGGAGAGGGAAACAGACTTGGAGAGAATGGCTGAGGGTAGGGAGGGCCACAGGAAGACCCACAGACTACTGCTTTGTAAGCCTCAGAGGTTGCTAAGTCTCGTGGCGGCCTCCTGTGTCAGAACCCTGTATCTGATCACAAAAACAGCACTGGAAATTTGGGCCCAGGGTAATGTGCAGAAGGAGGAATGTCTTCTCACCCTGAGTTGACTCTGTTACATCAGCAGATTCTATAGCAAAGATAGCTATATGTTTTTCTAGGAAATGGATTCCTCAGGCTTAAAATATTGCTGAGTTTTATGAGAAGCATCCCTTAAAAAAATGATCTTGGAGCCCAGAGGGTTTTGCTTTCATAGTGCTGATTGGCATACGTAGTGTCCGGCTGGCTAACTTACTTGTTAGGCCAGTAGAAGGGTGAGGCGGTGCCTTCGGTTTTCCTGAGAATCCTTAGATTTATTCTTTACCTCCATGGTGCCCCCTTAAGCCCTGTTATCTTTGTGCAGATAGGTGCCAATTACACAGGGAGAGTTAGAGGTGAAAGGTTGCAGCCCGAGTACTACAAGAATTCACAGGGCCCACTGCTAGCAGCACGTGGTGTCTGGCCTTTATCTTATAAGTAAGAGAGGACCTTTTTATTACCAGGCAGTCAAAAACAGCCTGGGAGGAAGTAGAAATAAAATGCAACTTTCTGGGCTTTTTTCCAGGTTGTTCCCTCAATACTAGTTGAAATTAGAATTGATCTGATTTTAAAATAGTTTAATGCCTTACAACTCTCTCTTTAGAGCTTCTGAAAGCTCTTTAAGAACTATTCCTTCTCCCCCCCGCCTAACCCTTAACCAATATCCCTTTGATGTCTTTGTGCGTGACATTCATTTTATTGGTGAACCAAGACTGTTACCCATCCTAACCACTAAACTACTTTTTTCGGTAAAGCAGCCTGAATTTTAGTTGCTGCTCTTCCACTGACTGGCAGTGTAAGCCTGGGGCTGTCATTGCTGTTTTAAGATCTTTTGAAAGCTCATGTAGTCGAAACAGCTTCAGTTTTAAGTTCCTGTTGGGTGACTTAGTATGTCTAATGATAGGCTGAGAAGTGTATAGAATTGATAATATTGATAGGATATCCTTACTGATCGTCTTTGATACCGCTAATCGAAAGACCAACTTTTAGGGCTTCTCTTGTGTATTTTGGACCTCACTTATTAAAGTCAGTGCTGTTTTTTCTCAGAAAATATTCTGTAGTGACATAAAGTAAACCTTTAGCTCCTGTCTCTCTACTCCTCTTGGGCAATATTAGAGTATTAAACTCAGGTTTGAATATGGGGGTCAGCGATCAAGATGGTAAGGAAATTTGGAATATGAATTCTTGGAGGGTGGGTACCGAGTCTCACAAGGAAAATTAGATTAGATCTCTTTTAAGACTTTTTCCAAAATTTTGAGATTATATGGGATACTTCTTTGTTCTGAACATCCTGTAGAGGTTGTTAGCTGGCATGTAGTCTCTGTTTCAGAATGAATGCTATGATCCTGATTACACAGGTATCATTTCTTGCATGTCCAGAGGCTTCAAATCACACTCTTGAGTTGCTTAATCTTAACATTATTCCTGAAAAGTCTGATTGCTAGTAAATTTTGGAAGAATTGTTGAATTTTGCATTGGCATTTTTGCTTAATACCATTAGAAATAAGTATTTGCTAGTCTTTTTGATGTGATTTTAAACCTGGTATAAATACATTTAGTAAGCAAATTCTTTCGGAGTTTAAGTGTGAGTCATAATTGTGGGGCCAGTTTTTACTATTAAATAATTTTATTGTCAACATTTTTATACTTGTATCTATATACTTGCTCAACAAATTCTCCATAGATTTGAGAAAATGAAAAATATGCTGCACTCACTAAACAGTAGAATAGCTAACTAAATTCATGCCACCTTTTATCCAAAGATGTGAAGTTTTGAGAAATTCTAAACCCCACGGAGATTTAAATATATGGCTATCACTTGTACATATCTAACGATTTCTAGTCTCTTTATTTAAAATCAATGTAGCCTCTTCCTCATCGGCATCATTGTTTGTTTCAAGCAGTACTGTCCTCCTATGTTTTTGGATAGTCTCACCTCACCCCTAACAGCAAGCAGTACGTCTGTCACCACCACCAGCCCCCATGAAAGCAGTACTCATGTTAGTTCCTCCAGCAGCAGGAGTGAGACAGGGGTCATAACCAGCAGTGGAAGTAACATTCCTGACATCATCTCATTGGACTAAAGGAGGATTCACTCGATTCTAGGAATCATTCATCAAAACTGTTCTTTCTTGGATCTCTGGTCCGTGGAAGCTATTTTTTTTCGGTAACAATTACTTTGATATTTATTGAAACGTCAAATGGATTCTTTTGCTGAGAGATGAACACAAATGACTGCAGCAAGAACCAAATGACATGCAAGGATTTTTCTTACTCATGCTGTACTCTGAGCATCAGATACATTTCGGCTCTAACTGTATCTTCTCCAGAGACGGATTTCAATTTCCTATGTTACTGGATGGATTCTACACACATCGGTTAAAATTTTTTTTGTTGTAATAAACAGCAATAAAATTATGTAAATATTCAAGTAAACTTTTTTCTAACTAAAAAGGATGTAATCAATGATTCTAAAATGACAGCAACTTTTGTTTAATCTGATGTGAAGGAAAAAATACATGGAAGGAAGTCATGTTTGCTGAATGAGTCCTTTCCACGGAGATTTGTTCTGTTTCATCGAATAATGAAGTCTTGCTAAGTGGCCAGAGCTTGGCTCTGCTTTTCTTCCTGCAGTTCCCCTTTCCTTCCCGATTATATCAAAGAAAAATGGCCTCTGTGTTGCTTATTTCTCCCTGGTTGTCATTTACACTTTGATGTTGTTTGCTAGCAGTTGCAAAGGGAAGTTCTGGGAATCGGCTGCTTGATTTCAGTGACTGTGGAAGAACACTTTGCATATTCTGCCCTGACGTAATGCGTGTTATTTTTGGTAATTGTCCATTCTCATTCTAGAGATTTCTACAAAACTGGGCTTGCCTTCCAGAGAAAGAAATTCTGTGCAGCTATTGAATGTCGAATGAAATGTTTCTGGAGTAACCTGTGGCTAGAATGTTCATTAGAATCTTGCTCACACTGACCAGAAACATTGCAAGCTCTGAGGCAGTAGAAGAACAGATTTTGGGGATGTGGGGTTAACAGAGTTTAATCTCTTTCTAGGAACTTCTTTTGCTCATTTATTTTATAGAATAATATACAAATCTTTGATGAAACTTCTCACGTTTTAGGAACACTAACAAAGCGGATATGATTTAGAACTCTGGTCACATTTCTCACCAGTACAGTCCCAGTGATGATTTAATTAGAAGACACAAACAACGGCGAGGCATGGGGACTGTATTGGATTTCCTGTTCCTTTTTTTTTTTTTTTTTTTTTTTTAAGAAGGAAATCTTTCCTGATAACCACAAAGGACACACAGAGTTAAAATTGTGTGAATATAAAATAGGGAGGTTTGGGGGAGGATGGGCCTGCAGCCCACTTTGAAAACCACTCAGAGTGGTCTTGATTTTCAATCCCCCAGGAGACCAACTTTTATCCTTCGAGAAACATTTCTATCCACATTTTATATTTCCCTTTGTTTGATTTGGCTCCCTAAATTTTTGAGTTCTCAAGGAATTAATACTAATGTTTATCTTTCTCTCCCTAACTGTATCTACTTTAAAAATAAAAAACCCTTTTTAAAAATGACTAATCTAGCTGATTTCTCAGACAGAAGTGCCCAGCCGAAAAGATCGAGTTCAGTTAGACCAGGGACACACTGCATTACTTCAGGGTTGGTGGAACTCTAGGAAGCTGACTTGTCACTGCTTGGGTGGTTTTTGTTTTTAAACGCCTCGAGTTTTCATGGCTGTTGTGCTCCTTTTATACTGATATAATTTCATGTGATTTTTTACATCATCCCTCCTTTGGCTACATCATCCCTTTACTTAATGTATTCTTCCTTTTGGAGAGCTGCTTGCTTAAGAACGTGGAAACAAACCAGAATCTTTTTGCAGCAGTTGCACCATCATTGCCAGTTTCACTTTCTTAGTCATTAGAGTTCTAGTTCACGTTACAGGCCTTTGGTCCACGTAGAGAATTTGTTCCTCGTAAGATTTTATGTTGCTGCTCTACACACAGATGCAATCTCTGTTAACTCTGTAATCAGATAGAAAACGTAACTCTGATTTGTGTGGTATATAATTTGTTAATAAATAAATGATGTATATTTGTTACCATTTTGTTACCCTTTAGATTCTCGGACTCCCCTGTCCCCAGCGTAATCAACAAAGTTTTATAAGGTTAAATGAAAATATATTCATAGAAATTATTTACTTGGTTCTTGTAACCGATGCCTCTGTGCTTTTATAGTTGTGCTTTGTTTCCTTTCTACGATTTTATGTGAACAGTTTTAGTGTTCATTTTTGGTGCTTTATACTGAAATTACATAAAATTTTAATTTATACAGGCGACTAACATTTTTAAAAATATACTTTTAAGTTTGTAATCTTAAAATTGGGGCTTTTATGTATGCATCTTTGAGGGTGAGTACTTTTCTTTACACTTTTGCCTTACAACAGCATGATCATTGAGTCGTTACCTTTTTTTTTTTTTTCTTTTAAAGCGTGGTCACCAAATACTTCTCCCAAGACCCTGACTTTTTTAGTAGTTTATTTTACTTGCCCAGATTTCTGCGTAGCGCAGTGTAATGCAGTTTCAGAGGAGGTTGTCTTAGCTGTCAACCTGCTAGTGATAATGTGGAGTATCTTGTTTAAGGAAGGAAACTGCAGACTGCACCGACTGGTCTCCTCTTAAAACACCGAGGCAGCCTGTGGCTTTGATCCTTATTCACGAAGAAATGTTAAGGACTTTCCTGGGTATGTCGACTACGATGACATAACTGGTGCTGAAAATACCTTCACAGCTAACTCTGCTGACATTCGCTCACTTTCTGACCCTTAGGTGAGCCACTTTAGGATTTTTTAATTTCCATTTCTGCCCAGAAGAAGGTACATGCCTTTACCAGAAGGCAAAAATACTTGGCATCTGCCATAGCATAATTATAAGGCCAAATGAAATAATAGCATTAAATTTAGGTTATGTGGCATTTACAGTGTACTGCAGGAAAGCTAGGGTGAAAATACTATGATTAGGGGAGGGTTGTAAGTCTAAGTAAGTTGAGACATGACTCTTGACATAAAACAAGTTTCCCTAGGGTAGAATCTTGAAAGAGTTTGAAGGAAAAGTAAACTTGGATTTTAGGTGAAATGGTATTCAACAGAGACATCTTGACATTAAACCTTTCAGGCATTCTGCCCCAGGCCAGTCCTGGATACTAGTCACTTAGTAGCCAAGTTTGTTTTCCTTTTGCTAATAAAGTATTCATTAGTTACATTTTGTCTTTTTAAGTAAATTTGATTTTTACGAAGCATTAGTTTAATTCTCAGATAGGCTTTTTATTTCTCTTTAGCCCCCAGTTGGTACAAAAGCAGTTAACTATTTACTCTTTTCCTTTTTTTTTTCTTAAGTAAACCCTTGTTTTCCTAATTCTTTTCATTTTGAAAAATGCAGAGCTTTATGTCATTTAAACTTGGGTGTGATGTGTTCTGGGGCCCTGGGTCCATGTGCTGTGGGGAGCATATTGTCAGTAAGGTCAGTGATTGACGGTTCAGTCTGATTCACCATTTTTTTCTGCTGCAGTTCTACATGAATATGGTGAAACTCGTGGAAAAAAATTTAAGACTTTCTCTGCTTTTTTTAAGAGTCTGATGCTCTTGTCAAATGAATGACTGGTTTGTAAGCCCCCATCCTCTTTTTTTGTCATTAGGAGCCACACTCCCAACTCCTATCAGAAACAAATAAAGCTGTATATGAAAGCGCCCATTCTTCTTTAATGCTTGCCTGATTCAATCATGTTTTTGTTTTTTCTGTTTATGTCAGTCATACATGCTTGTTGTGGAAAAATTAGACAATACAGAAAAGTATAAAGAAAAATAAGCACTTTGATATTTTTGCATATTTCTTGCCGTCTCTCTGCTACTTGTGCGTGTTTTGACATAGCTTTATTCATTCTCAATATAATTTGTGTCTTGGTTTTTTTCCTGGGTCTACATGTCATTAAAAACTGTCAACTTTTATTAATTGCATGACACTCCATTGTCTGGATGTGCCCTGATGCATATCCCCTTTCCCCATTGGACATTTTAGATTGCATCTCATAAGTTACAGCGAATGTCTTTGTGTGTAAGTTATTTCCTTAGGATGAATTACTGGAGATGGAATTCCTGGGTCAGGGAAACAAACACTTTTGTGGTTCTTGACCCACTTTTCCACATGATATTACTGATTTGTACTCTATATAAGAAAAACTCTTTAGCCGTATTTTCCAAGAATATGCACCATTCACCTCTTTGCAGGCATTTACACTAATAAGACTACTTTTCTGACCCTGGTGAGCTGGGCTGATAAAAAAGTAATTGGCAGAGATTTTCCTGGGCTGTCTCAGTTTCAACTACATCTGTTTGACGTGTGGTAGATACACCTGCCTAAGGATATTCAAATAATTTTTCACATAGTTTTACTTGCCTGTGAAATAGCCTGTTGTCCGACCATGTTTTCTATTTTTTTTTTAAGATTTTATTTATTTATTTGACAGACAGAGATCACAAGTAGGCAGAGATGCAAGCAGAGAGTGGGGGAGGGAAGCAGGCTCCCTGCTGAGCAGAGAGCCCCGTGTGGGGCTTGAGCCCAGGACCCTGGGTCCATGACCTGAGCCGAAGGCAGAGGCTTAACCCACTGGACCACCCAGTTGCCCCCCATGTTTTCTATTTTTAGTTAAAGCCTCACACCTTTTTTTTTTTTAAAAACTATTTATACCTAGGGCCAGCCCTTAGTAGCCAGCTTTCTCTTTTTCCTCTTTCTGTAGGCTCCATTTTGGGCTTTCTGAGCTCCCCAAAGCCAGTAGGATCTCCTGAGCCAAAGGCAGACCAACCCAAACTGGAAGAGTGGTAAGGCTGATCAACCAAAGCAGGGCCAAGCTTTGCTCATTTCACTTTGTGTTCTTTCGTGTTTCCAGTGACATCTTGGAGTCCTAAGGGCAGCTCTGTGGCAAAAACAACCTCCCTCCCAAAACAGATTGCTATGACAAATGTTCAAGGTGTATTATTTTCTTGACTGGCATACCACATAATTTTCCAGACTGCTTTTTATTTCCAGAATGGCTTTTAAAGCTTCTTCATTCTGTGTTCTCAAAGCCTAACCCTTAAGTGAAGAAGAGGGAAAATAGAATATTCCTCTTACTTTGGCCTTCATCGAACTATTCACATATTCAGTATGTCTTATAAATGTGTGTAGGATACAGTGGAATAAAAGATCTGGTCCCAGGCTTCAAAGGGCTCCCAACCAGCTTTTCAAAAATCAAAGATTCCCACCTACTACCAGGAATTGTGCTAAGAATCTTACAAAGATGTCTCATTCCTTATGTTTGCCCTATAAAGGAAAGTGGTATGGTCCTCGTTTTACAGATGAAGGAGCAGATTTAAATAAGTTTCTCAGTGGACTTGGGAGTCTGAAACAGACCTATCTCAGAAGCCCTCTAACTAAATCGAAGTGACGTTAATCAGCTAGGCTATCTGGGAATCTAGACCTGAGATTATAAGAACTGATTTTAGGGGATGGCCACAGAAATAAGGACTGGACCCTGGAGGCATTTCAAAGGAAGACTCCAGATTCAGTGGCATGAACAGATAGAGGTGTGAGGGCCAAGTCCGTATCTTAAGCCTGGGTAACCAGGATAATGGATCTCTTTACAAGAGAGAGGATATGCAGTTAAAATGGGCATTAGTCATTTAGGGGAGGCAATGAGGAGATTGATGTTAAGCATGAGGTTTCAAAAGGGAAGGGCCTTTGAAGCTCATGTTTATTTTTCTGTAGTCCTGAAGATGTGTGGCCTTCCTTCATTGTTTTCACTCTCACTGGTCTCCATTCTATAGATCTTCTAGTCCCTCCCAGTTGCCCATCCACTCTCCCTGCTAAACCATGCTAGCTGCGTCCCCACCTTTTCTCTGGATTTTTCTCTTCACTGTCTTGTCACCTCAAGTCCTGGCCATACCCTGCACCTCTCACCAGTGTGGGCCGTGTTCACACTCCACATAACTTAAGAGGTGTGTGGTTGCTGCCCTTCCTCTATTGTAATTTCTAAATAATTCCTCCCCTGGCCTTTGATGAAAATCTGCCCCATTTGCAGCCCGTGTGAGGTTCTGTTAGCTGCTTATACTCTTGCCAAGTAACCTGACCATGTGCTTGAATTTGCTGAAGGCTTCACTTCCTGACTCACAGTGTTTCTTGCCATCTCTAACTTCGTAGTCTTCAGTGTTTTGACGGGTGATCCATCCAACAGCCTAGCTTGTGAGATTCTTGGTTACCTCTGATATTTTCTTGCACTGAAACGCCCAACCAGTATTTCACCCCTTGTATTTTCTCCGTACTTCCTGTCCACCTTAGACCGTCCTCCGTTATTACAGCCTTGAAAGTATCCCCACATCCCTCCTTCAGGGTCACCCATCTATCCTTTCCTTTGGCATCACATGCTGGTTTTGCCCATTCGTGTCGATTATTACAAACGTCACTCCTTTTCAGACCACACCCGTCTCCGCAGATGACCTTGCTTCCTAATGCACTCAGAAGACTCAGTTTGCCATTATGATCTCTCCACGTGTGCCCATCTTCATTCTCCTTCATCCCACTCTCAGAGGATGAGGTGGGCCCGAAGGCCAATTCAGCCCCATGGACTTCTGACTCTTGTCTCCTGTCATCTTCAGGACCTTCCTCCATCACACCCCCTCTTTTCTGAGTGTCTTTCACCTCTCTGCTGCTGCTTTTGGCTTACAGAAGTATCAGTCATCAAATCTGAGGTCCTGTGTTACATGCCAGGCATTGTGTTAGGCACTCAGAACATAAGACAGATAAATCCCTACCGTCACCCAAGTTGTGATTCACTAGAATGAAGATGAGTGAAATAGGGAGATGACAGTGCAGCGGTAAAAGGGAAACTAGAGGGTGCTACAGTAGCCCATAGCTGAGGCAACTGACTGATCCCAGAGAAGTTTCCCGACGAGTAGGACCATGGCAGTTGGTCAGTCAAGAGAACTGAAGATGTTCAGAATAGCTGCACGTTTGTGCAAGAAATCATGCAGGGCATTAGAAAACAGTGAGAAGGCCCTGAGCAGTTTTCAGGATCATTAGCAGTTGAGGGCAGCCTTGGTGGAGTCTGTCTGTCTCCATTTCGTAAATGTAGAAACAGATCACGAGAGGGTGCGTGACTTTCCTGGGGTCCTGCAGCTTGTAAGTGGCAAGGCAGGCTGCATCCCCCCTCTAACCACCTTGGGCCGTCCGTGATCCGTCTGTCGAAAAAGGAGTGGTTTCCTAACTGTCCTTTATCATACCACTGTTTATATTTCTCTATGGCACTTGTCACAACTTGTGTTTATTCATGTGTTGGTTCACTGTGTATTTGTCTGTTTCCCTTACTAGATTGTAAGCTCCGTGAGGGTAGGGGTGATCTCAGTTCACATGCATCCCAGAGCCTAACAAGGTGTGTGGTGCATATTAGGTGCTCAATAAATATTTGTAAATGAAGAAGTGGTGGATAGCCGTTTGTATTTGACTTGTGCTGACAGGGGAAATAATTTACCAGCTAAGCAGCAGGCGTTCACCAAGAGAGGAAACCATGTTTGGGGCAGATGGTAGGAGTGACACATGCTTGGGGTTTGGGAGGAAGTGAGTACACTGAGCTACTCAGTGTAGCTGAGTAGCTACTCCAGAATCTTACAGGGACAAGCACTGGGAATGGGGAATTTTAGGGCAGGGTGCACCGAGGATAATAATGTGTAAGTAGGTACTATATTTAAACCTGAAAGCCTAAATGACCTCCTTGCAGACTCAGCCTCCTGTGTGCATATATGACTGGGAAATTCGTGTGGTCTATATACATAGGACCACTCATCTGGGTCAGGTATGCCACACAGAGTTACACAATACAATTGTAGATGTAATTCTAATTTATCAACCCATCTCCCAAGGCTAATAACATCTTGACCCAAGTTGTCACTGGAGTCTGTACTTTGGAACTGGAATAAGAATGAGATAATTTGAAGTCTCTGGAAGACATGCCCACATGCCGTTAGATGAGCAACAGGCTTATCCTATCACATATGGGCAGTATTGAAACCATGAAAATGCAGGACCTCAACCTGAGAAGTCAGTGAGTGAGAAAAAAGCTAGAGAAGGAACACAACAAAGAGACTGAGAAGGAGCACCCGAGCTAGAAAGGAAATCAGGAGTGATAGCAGAGCATCACTATAGACAGATGATAGATAGATAGAGCATTCCAAGAAGAAGAAAGTGTCAGTGGAGTTTAAAAGCTTCTATACTGTAAAAAGTATCCAGTAAAAGAACCAACTTCAGAAACACTATATTTGGTTGAATCTATACCTGACTGATTGCAACAGCTTTGTGTAAACGAAGAAGAGCCTAAACTATGACCCATTGTTTTCAGTTGCATTGATTTTAAGGTGAAGCTCATTAAAATGTGGGGGAGGAGTGAATATGCATCCTAGAATAAGATACAGATAATCTGTATCTTCCTTTGGTTTTCTCAGCCTGGCCATATCTAGTGATTGCACCAAGAGCAAGTTCAGTGGAATGATGAGGGTAAATCTAGGTTGCAGTGGGATGATGACGGCAAAGTACAGAAATTAAGTGTGCAAATACAGACAACTCAGCTGGCTCTGACGAAGGCTGAGGTTGTCACAGTAGAGATGTATATAGTGGAGGGGATTTTTTTTTTAAGTTGGAAAAACTTGAGTCTCATGTTCCAATGCTAATTAGATAGTGAGATGCAGACTGTACGAGAGGAGAAGTGAATGTGGTTAGTGCAGTGGGGGTTGGCCACGATCGTTGGTACATCGAGGTCCCTGAACAAGAGGGGAAGTTGGGCTCCATATCAGAGGCAGTTGAGAGATGGATGTATGGACACAGTTGGGTCTGTTAGGTAGCAGAGAGTATAATGCTTTCATATGATGGTTTTGCTTTTATGTTTTTGAGAACCAAGTGGAATGGCCAGTTCCAGAGGTGGGAAGGAGATGAGAATATGGAGGTACAAAGTCAACAGAGATAGAAATGGCGAGTGTTAGTGAGGCTGTGGAGCAAAGGGAGCTGTTTTGCACCGTGGGAATGTATATTGGTGCAGTCACTATGGAAAACAGTTTAGAGGTTCCTCAGAAAATTAAAAAGAGACCAAAGGATCCAGCAGTTCCATTTCTGAGTACTTACCTGAAGAAAATGAAAACAAATTCACAAAAAAGATATATGCACCCCTATCTTTGTTGCAGTATTTGCAATAGCCAAGATACAGAAGCAACCTAAGTGACCTCAGATTGAATACACTCAATAGACGATGGATAAAGGTGTATATACACACACAATGGAATTCTGTGCAGCCATAACAATGGTAGTATCTTGCCATTTGTGACAACATGGATGGACCTAGAGGATATTACACTAAGTGAAATAAGTCAGAAAGACAAATGCCATATGATTTCACTTACATATGGAATCTAAAAAACCAAAAAGCAGAAATAGACATACAAATACAGAGAAAAAATTCGTGCTTGCCAGAGGGGAAGGGGGTACACGTATGGACAAAATACGTGAAGAGGATTAAGAGGTGCAAACTTCCAGTTATAATTTAGGGATGAAAAATACAGCATAGGGAATATAGACATATTGCAACAATTTTGTGTGGTGACAGATGATACATACTTATGAGATATACTTATGAGCATTTCATAATGCACAGGACTGTTGAATCAATCATTTTACACCTGAAACTGATATTGTATATCAACTGTACTTCAGTTAAAAATTTAAAAAAGAAAAGGAAAACAACAGAGATAGTGTGAAATAGTCGGAAATAGAATGGGCTAGACACTTGGACACTATAGACTTACCAGTGGCATCCATTTCTCTGTGGGGCTTTTCAGCAGCACTCATCAGTAGAATCTCCTTATTCAAGGTTGGATTTTTGTAAAGATAGTGCAACAGAAGAATGACAGGAATAACATGAGGAAGCTGGCAAATAGTTGACACCATGAAAGTTCAGCTGCTATCACACTCCTGAAATTACTCTTGCTGAAGTCAAAGTGTGCACATAATTGTCAAGCTCCGTGGACTTAACTTTCAACTTCAACATCTGCATTTGACAGTCTATTCCCTTCTTGGTTTTTGTGACAACACAGTTCTTTTTCTGACTTCCTCAGGAACTTCTTTTCTTCTCTCTGCCCTGGAAATGTACATGGAGGTGTAACTTTGCTATGGTTGGCTTCCTTTCCCAGCCACTTGACCCCAAGTTCCTTGTTACACTCAACTACTCTGCTAGAATGTAAGTTCCACCAGAACTAAGATCTTTTGTTTCTTTCGTTAACCACACTATTGCAAGTGCCTCGGCTAGTTTTACTTTTAAACTATGCCATTATATTTGAAGTGAGTTTCTTGTAGACAGCATATGGTTGGTATTTTTTTGTTTGGTTGGTTTTTTTGGGGGGGGGGTTAGCAGAACTTTTATCGAGCTATAATTCACATATGGTTTTCATTTGCAAGGGCTGCTATAGAACTTGTAAGGTGTCAGCAGGGTTGGTTCCCTCTAGGGCCCTTGAGGAAGATATATTCCAGACCTCTCTGGCTTGTAGGTGGTCATCTTCACCCTGTGTCACAATGTCTTCCCTCCATGCCTGTGTCACTGTCCAAGTTTCCCCCTTTTTCTTCTTAGATTTTTAAATTTTATTTATTTGACACAGAGAGATCACAAGCAGGCAGAGAGAAAGGGGGAAGCAGGCTCCCCGCCGAGCAGAGAGCCCAATGCAGGGCTCAATCCCAGGACCCTGATACCACGACCTGAGCCGAAGGCAGGGGATTAACCCACTGAGCCACCCAGGCGGCCCCAAGTCCCCCCCACCCCTTTTTTTAATTTGACAGAGAGATCACAAGTAGGTGGAGAGAGAGAAGGAAGCAGGCTCCCCGCGGAGCAGAGAATCCGATGTGGGGCTCGATCCCAGGACCCTGGGATCATGATCTGAGCCGAAAGCAGAGGGTTTAACCCACTGAGCCACCCAAGCGCCCCAAGTTTCCCCTTTTAATAAGGACATTGTTTATATTGGATTAGGGCCCACTGTAATGATCTCATTTTAATTTGCTTGCTTCTAAAGATTCTGTCTCCAAATAAGGCCACATTTTGGTGTTAGGACTCCAATATAACTTCTTTTGTGTGGGACACAATTCGACCTGTAACACACATGCATTTCACTCCTTCAAAGTGTGCGATTCATTGGTTTTTGGTATATTCACTGAGTTGTGTAGCCACCACTTTTTTAGAACATTATTCTCACCCCCCAAAAGAAACACTGTGCCCATTAGCAATCACCCACCCCGGGTGACAAAAGAAGTCTAGGTTTTCCACTCAGCCTTTGCTGATGGGTAACGATGGAACCCAGAGTTTTCCTTGTGGTGTTTGACTAGAGTGATTATTGTCTAAAGTATTATTTTTTAACAGAACAACTAAGATGTCAGAGTGTTTTGTTTTCTCAATTAAAAGGCCATATAGCAAGTGTTGACTAATAGAAATCTCTAAGGAAAGAACTTCTTGCTAGAACTACTTTTAAGACACATGCAGTTAAAAATGGTGGTTAATCTCAGGTTGTGTGAGAGGATTCTGTTAATCTGTTGTCCATGTGGCTTTTCTTTTCCTTTCTTTCCCTTCCTTTCTTTTTCTTCTTCTCCTCCTTCTCCTCCTTCTTGTGCAAAATTCTTTAAATTTCAGTGAATCCCATGTTGATTACAGACTAGGAATAGATAGGTGTGGTTTTGTCATGCCCTCCGCCCTGGCCGCCATGGCAGAACAGTATGGGAGAAGGTGGAGGAACAGGAGAAAGCAGTATGTGTATATCTTTTCTGAACACAGAAGTAATACTCATTACCCCCCAAAAAGGTCTGAAATTATGATTAAAGAAATACTTCACCCAGAGATAATCCTATTTTTTTAAAGATTTATTTATTTGACACAATAATTTGACATTATTTATTTATTTATTTGACAGTGAGAGAGGGAACACAAGCAGAGAGAGTGGGAGAGGGAGAAGCAGGCTTCCTGCTGAGCAGGGCACCCGATGCAGGGCTCAATCCCAGGACCCCAGGATCATGACCTGAGCCAAAGGCAGCCACTTAACAACTGAGCTACCCAGGAGCCCCGATAATCCTATTTTTAACCTCATATTTGTTTTCTTTCAACTTGCTGCCAATTTGTTAACATGAAAGCTTCATTAATAGGCATCGCAAGAGATTAGAATTGCTTGGGACTTGTTTCTTAAATCATATTCTTGTACCGCTCATCGGAGAAAGGACAAAAAATCTAGCAAAATCTCTGGCCACTGGTTTTGGTGATGTGGAAGGCATCAGGAACCCTCACAAAGGCAGTTTCAGTAGAGTGGTAGGAAACAGAGCCTGACTTGGAGGGGTTCAAGAGGCAGTGGGGGTGAGGAAGTGAAGGCAGTGGTTCCTGACCACTTTGGCAAGAGTGCAGCCATTTTAATGCTGAGGCCTAACGTATGTTTGCAGAAGGGGTCAGGGAGGAAAGGCAAGGTTTTTAAAGGAGAGGATGTCAAGGAACTGAGCAGCCAGGGTTGGAAGGGTCCATGCAGATATTGAGGTCACCAAGAAAGGTAACAGGAGTAGTATTGGACGGAGGGACTGAGCCAGAGGCTGGCTTCAGGGAGCATGGTGAGTGACCTGAAGGCCTGTGGGTGACTGCACCAAGGAGGCGTGGTATCATCTGATCACAGGAACTGAAGGTTTTCAGGGAGGTGAAAGGGAGAGTCATCTGGAATTGTAATTGGTCCATCCGCTGGTGGGAGGAGTGAGAGAAAGTATATCCACTTGAGAGGGTTGCAGGGTATGCAGGGTCCCCAGGGGAGAACCAGGGTTCTGCTAGCTCAGTTTCAGAGAATAGGTATGAATATAGGGCATTTTGTTGATGGCGGATGGACCCCGAGTTGCAAAGGACACACTGGAAGGGTTTGGAGGATTGAGAAATAATGGGGGATGTTAGATTGAGGAATGTTCAGAGCCTTATGGGGTGAGGGTCTTATGTGGGATTCCCTGGCTTCATGTAATGACATTAACAAGGATGAGGGCATGATGGCATTTTTCCTGCTAGTGTCTTGTGTAGCTTAAAAAAAAATAAATATATAGCAGCCTTATTGAAATACAACTCATATGCAGTTTACCCATTTAAAGCTCATTGGTTTCTAGTCTATTCAGAGTTTGTGTATCCATGACTACAATCAATTTCAGAACGTTGTCTTCACCCCCCAGAAGAAACTCCATATCCATTAGCAATCACTGATTCCCACCCATCCATCACACCCCCCAGCACTAGGCAAGCACTAATCTACTTTCTTTCTATACATTGCCTATTCTGGACATAAAATATGAGACCTTTTGTGACTAACTTCTTTCAGTTAGCACCCAGTATTCTAAAACTTCATCCATGTTGTATATGCCACAGTACTTCATTCCTTTTTTAATTTTTTTTAAGATTTTATTTATTTATTTGACAGAGAGATAACAAGTAGGCAGAGAGGCAGGCAGAGAGAGGCAGGGAAGCGGGCTCCCTGCAGAGCAGAGAGGCCGATGCGGGGCTCTATCCCAGGACCCTGAGATCATGACCTGAGCTGAAGGCAGAGGCTTAACCCCTGAGCCACCCAGGTGCCCCTACTTCATTCCTTTTTATGGCTGAATAATATTCCATTGTATGGATGTACCATGCTATATTTATTTATTTATGTCGACCACCAGTTGGTCGACATTTGGGTTGTTTCTATCTTTGGCTATTATGAATAATGGTACTATGAATATTTGTGTATAAGTAGTAATATGGACATATACTTTTGTTTCTCTTAGGAATTCCTGGGTCATATGGTAACGCCCAATTTTAACATTTTGAGGAGCTACCAGACTGTTTTCCAAAGTGGCTACACTGTTTTAAATTCCCTCCAACCAAGAAATCTGGACTCTGATTTCTTCTTGTCCCCATCAACATTTGTTTTTTGATTATTTGGTTTTTAATTATAGTGTTCCTAGTGGGTTTGATATGTTACCTGATTATGGTTTTTACTTACATTTCTCTAATGATGTTGACCATCTTTTCACATGCTGATTGGTTATTTGTATATCTTCTTTGGAGAAATGTCTGTTCAGATCCTTTGCCCATTTTTTTTAATGACTTTTTTTTTTTTTTAGGGCAGATTAATGGTCACAAGAAAATTAAAGGGAAGGTACATAGATTTCTCATATAACCCCTGTCTTCACACATGCACAGCCTCCCCCATTATGAACACCCTCCACCAAAGTGGGACATTTGTTAACAGTCAGTGAACCTATGTTGGAACATCATAATCACCCACAGTCCATAGTTTATATTAGTGTTCACTTCTGGTCGTGTATAGTAGATGGGTTTTGAAAAATGTATAATAGTATGTATTCATTATTGTAATATCATACAGAGTATTTTCACTTCCCTAGAAATTCTCTCTACTCCCCCTATTTATCTCTTTCCCCCATACCTGTCCCTAGCAACCACTGATCTTTTTTACTGTCTGCATTGTTTGCCTTTTTTCAGAATGTCATATAGTTTTGGATCATTCAATGTGTGTAGCCTTTTCATACTGACTTGTTTCACTTAGTCATATGCATTGAGGGTTCCTCTACTTCATGGTAAGAGTATATTCACTTTTATAAGCAACTGTCAAACTGTCTCTCAAAGTGGTCGCACCATTTTGCATTCCCACCAGCAGCAAATTTGAGTTCCCATGTTTTCTACATCTTTGTCAGTGTTTGGCATTGCCAGTGTTTTGGATTTTAGCCATTTTAATAGCTATATAGCAGGATCTCATTGTTTTGATTCCCAATTCCCTAGTGATGTGTAATGTTAAGTATCATTTCATATGTTTATTTGCCATCTGTACATCTTCTCTGGTGAGGTGTCAGTTCAGATCTTTTGCCCATTTTTTAGTTGGGTGGTTCGTTTTCTTATTATTGAATTTTAAGAGTTTTTTGTTTTGGAAACCAGTCCTTTATCAAACATATGTTTTGCAAATGTCTTTCTGAGTCTGAGGCTTATAATCTCTTCTCTTTACAGTGTCTTTTGCAGAGCAGACATTTTTAATTCTAAAATTTAAATTTTCATTTTAAGGAAGTCCAGTGTAGCAGTTTTTTCCTTTCATGGACTGTCGTTTTTGTGTTGTATCTAAAAGTCATTGCCCAGCCCAATATCGCCTAGATTTTCTCCTACATTACCTTCTACGAGTTTTACACCTTGCATTTCACATTTAGGTCTGTGATTCATTTTGAGTAACTTTTGTGAAGGGTATAAGGCTTCTGCCTGGATGTTTTTCCCATGTGGATGTCCATTATAGTACCATTTATTGAAAGATTATCCTTTCTCCATTGAATTGCCTTTACTCCTTCACCAAAGATCAGTTGACTATATTTGCATGGGTCTGCATCTAGGCTCCTT